>JAPYZB010009023.1:0-11273 GCA_030522745.1 Eupelmus kiefferi | reverse complement strand
GCCCAAACGCCCCGACGGGCGGCGTCGATTTCAACTTTTTCCCCTCGCTCTCGCACCCTGACCCTAATCCCTCTCTTATATTTTGTGCTGCGTACATCATTATTTTTCGACCTCGATTCATGAAATCAGATTTACTCTTCGCTCTACATACTATTTCGGTTTTAACATTGGATTAGTGTTTCTCGACCGCTCAAAAGTTAATAATTTACAAATTATTAAACATATAATTAGAATTTCTTTGATGCGTAAGATTTTTAAAGCTCACTTATTGCAAAAACGTTATGTGAGAAATTTTCTTTTAAAAATATTTGAAGACGAAACGAATGTAAACATAAATCAAAACAGATAAAATCTCAAGTTATTCTTATGCATAAATCTCATTTAAAAGACACTTTTTCCCCATCGAGATATGGAATCGAAAGATCCCCGATGTTTTATCTGCCTTTTCTGGCACAGATATTAAAGTCGGAGAATCGGATAATGCGGTAGTTTCATTGATACCATAAATTTCCAATCCTCCAGCCTGTTTAATAAGACTCCTATTAAACTTCAGATCTATCATCTGTGACTTTAATTTGTTCTTAAATACCTCTACAGCACACAAATATAACAAACATTAATAAAGCGAACAACAGAGCGCAGAACGAAAACGCGTGCATCCCGCCTTTACACAAACACCTAAAAAATGAATTAGTTCTTGTTCTTGCAGTGGAATGCAATGTCAGACGGTCCGCGCGTGCAGCGGTTATCGAGAGAAGTAGAGAGAAGCGCAGACATCAGCAGAGTGCCAGCGCTGAGAAAAAGAACAATGCGCCCTCCTCCCTGCAGCCCGGACGAAGTCAAGAAACTAATTAAAGCAGGAAGACTCGGACTTTTGAATCAGCGAACCGCGTCAGCGCTCCCTTTAACCTGGCCGACGCTTTTTCCTTCAATGTACCTATGCGCGTTGTCCCTCCACTTTCGCGCGCGCCTCTGTGTGTATGAGCGCGACTGCCGTTAAAAGCGGGAGCAATGACATTTAAGCCACGGGGCAACTCCGGCTCTAATGGACGGGCCAATCGATATAAAAAAAAAAAAAAATTGAAATAAGTCTCTACGTGGATAGGTGAAACTAGGCGGGAAGAGTCGTTATCTCGAATGAAAGGCTGGACTTTGATAGAGCGAAAATATGTGAGCTTGTTTACCAAATGAATGACAAATTTTCTTTAATGAGTAAAAATTTTGAAAATTTCATTGTAACAACAGCTCACCAAAAAAGGCGCGAGTGATTTAACAAAACCAGCCTGTCAAAACGAATGTTTCTAATACCTAAAAAACAAACAACATTAAAAACCTAAAAAAAGAACGACAGTATATCCACGTGTGAAAAAGATCTGGGGAGGGGCTGGCGCGTGAAAAGCATCTTTTACATTTGCAGGAGAAAAGAGAGGATCTGGTCATAGGTCTTGATGTTGAACGTCTTGCTCGTTTTCGTAGGGTACGTCGACATCGCTAAATCTTGTCGGGGCGCGAGCTGTCGGGCACGCGTGCGCGCTCGAATTTCAATGACCTCCCACGGGAAATTGGAAAGGGGGAGCGCTTTATGCAAACTTGACTCGCTTCAAAGACACGCCCTTGTACCTCCACCCTCGACTCACTTTTTTTTCTTTTTTTTTATTCTGCTAGTAGAGCTTGCGCTTCGTACGCGAGTGTCGTACCCGACGCTCAAAATTGTTTACGTGATTCCGAATAATTTAAGATGTAATAGTGGCGCATGATGGTTATTGAAATTTTGTTGGACTGGTGCTTATTGGTTTTTGATGCGTAATCTTCACTTGAAAAATTAAAAGTTTAAGGGTGGCAATTTGGAAAAAATAAAAGCAAATGAGAGTATATAGTAATTCACCTATTTGCCAGCAGAGCGTGCCCGCGCAATTTAATGAAGTTGGTGAAGCGTGTTAATGGCATGTACTCAAGCATGTATAAAAGTATATTTTTTACGTATTTCGATTCTTCTTTCACAATAATTAATTAACAAACAGTAAAAAGTTAGTATTCGATTGGGCGATTCGTCTAACAGAATGTCTATTATTCGAATAAGAATTTAGATACAAAATTTTAAAACTATAAGAAAAAACTCTCATTAAATCGGATGATTTACTTAAGAAAAAGAAAAGGTAAAATTGAAGATCGGTGCGTAGGTAATAGTAGGCAATAGATCAAAAGCATAGCTGTATCAAGCTCAGTGCATTATATAACTATATATATATATACGAGCAGAGAGAATCGCGCTTGCAAGAGAGAGAAAGATAGAGAATTGTCCCCGGAACACTTGGGATTCCGGGCGGAGTATGCCGCGCGCGGAAAATGCAGCTCGCGCGCCTCCCAACGGCGTAATATAATGGCTGGCCGCGCGCACGTGCGAAGTCGCGATGATCGCCGATCGGTATTCCAATATCCCGGCCGGCGCAGCGCGCTCCGCCGCGCTTTTAATGAAAGAGCGCGCGCGAGATCGCTATCTGGCCTCTTCATCGTTTTATCCGGCTCTTATCTCGCCGTTATATAGCAGAGCGCGCCGTTTCCTTTTTCTGTCGAGGAAAACTATACTAGCTCGCGTTTTTCACGCGGCTTTTCATTAGGATCCCGATCCGCGGCACGCGCGCTTTTTTCTAAGACTTTACGGCGCGCGTTAGCGTTAAGTTTTTTCTTAGCTTTTCATGGGCGTTGGGTGGGTTAGTGGATGCCTATATAAGCTTCGTATGTTATGGATATAGCTTGGCTTTTGCAATTTTACTTACAAGATGAGGGTGGGGGGTGTTTTGATAATGTGTTACTTTATGCACTGCTTTATAAGTAATATTTTATTATCTATGATGGTGTATCATTTTATAAACGCGTTGGACTGTTAAGTAATTAGCGTGATATGTAATTATTACTGGCAAAATACAATTTTTAGAAAGTTATGTATAGACAGTATTGCAAATTCGTCTACATAATCTTCATTAGTGAATGATAGAAAAATTTATTAATTAAAAAAGAAATTTAGAATTTTATTTTTAATTTATAGTTTTGATAAACATAATTAGATTTAGTAGTATTTTTAGTTAGAAAATATTTATATTAATTATTATACATTAAATTTAATTTATATAATGTTTTAAAAAACACTAAAATAAAACAATATGAATTTTGAAGCGTTTTTCAAAAATTCCAGAGTACTGACCTACTTTTGCGCAATGTTTGTTTATCAAAGCGTTATCAAGCATTTTTCGTTGAAAATTTCATTATAATGTAAACTGTAATGTCTTTGTAAAGAACTTTTTTATTTGTTCTACTTGTGAAAACGCACAGCAACTTCTTATAAGCATGCGTTTATAAAAGTACTGAATTAACGTTAATACCAAGTTGTTTATAACCCAATTCCATTTCAACTTTTCATCGACTTGGCGTGAAATCTTAATAGTTGGAAAAAAAACTAATGGTTACAGTCGGTTGGAAAGTCTGTAGAAAAAGTGGAAATCTAATAGCAGAACACGCCTTATTTTAAGAAAACCTTAGGCACTTGAAGCAGTGAGTGAGATACTGTGAAAGCTAATTCCGTTATAAATCAAAGAAAGCAGCGCATTTAAACTGTAGCTTAAACTACCTATTAATAGAATCTATTTTAAAAAGTCGCATTCACAAGCTTTCTGTTTCTTCATTAAACATAAGAAAAAACAATATTTACACAGCAATAACTAATTAGCGGCAAACAGTGCCCCACGCTTCCTAATTGAAAAGAGCGTAAAAGAAAAAAAAAGCGACGGTCTCAGCTTAAGATGAAAGAAGGGGGAAGCAGCTTCTGCGCACACCTATATACACATACGTACGTAGGTATATATATATATATATATATATATCGGAGGGCGCAAAAGAGGTCAGGTAAGAAAGGCGCAATCGACGAAATGATGTGCAGCAGGGGCGCGCGCATGTCTCTGTTGACTCTGTTTTTCCTGCGCGAGTTTACGCGCAGCGCGAGCGCGCGGCAGCCACCCCCGCCTGGATTCAAGTGGCGGAAAAAGCCAAGGACTCTCCTTGCGCGAAATTTTCACGAGCACTTCTCTCTTTCTGTCTTGCTCGCGCAAGCTCGATATATGCTAACGAGCCTGCTGCGCCGCCGGCGTCGGCAACTGCCTCTTCTTTTCCATTCGCCTGCCTAGTCCGTCTTTCTCTCTCTTTTTCTCTACACTTTATCTGGCCTTTGTGAGAGAGCGCGAGCGCGAAAAGTAAACTTCTTTTGCTAGTCTCTTAAGATAACTCCGGGACTCTTTTACATTTCTCTTCGATCTTCCTGTCTTCGTTTTCCCCTTTCCCTAGCATTTTCTTTTTTTCTCTCGGTTCTTTTTTTTATGTGCGTGTACGTTTCTCCTTTTCTTCTCGAGCGCTCGCGCGCGCTCCTCTGCGCTCGATTTTCTTTGAAGTAAAAGGGAAACACTCTATCTCGATAAAAACCGTGCGGCAACAAGACGAACCGGTAAGCTGCGTTCAAAGAATTTCGGAGGTATCGCGATTCTGAAGCTCGAGCCTTAGGCAAATAAGTTATGCTAATTACTCTTCTTTTCAGTCTAGACGGGCTTCTTTTCAAAAAAATGCCTTTTATTAAGATATTGCTTTTGTTTTTAATCATTTTATGTATACTTTCATTAACATCATAATTGTTTGATCCAGCTGTGCAATTTCAATTAATGCACGTGGCTGTTGCACTTGCGTTACATAAGAGCCACATATAGGCGTGGTCGACTAATGTCGTATAATACACTGCAGTATAGGTGAGCGTTATATTTATTATTATAAATATTGACTCACGGTTACATAACATTATAACTATGTTAATATTGATGCGAATTATTTTTAGTGCACGCGCTGTGCACGTCAATAATAAAGTATTATTAATCTCTCTGATTATAAGCAAACGCAAAAGTTGGACAGCTGAATTGAATTCGCTAGTTTGCAACATCGTTATAATTGAAATGGTAATTTTATCATAGAGAAAGAGATGAAAATGCAACTATCGATTATTGCCACACGCGAGTTCGACAAAGCAGTAATAATCGAATTGAATTAGCTTTTGAATAGCAGTGGGATGGCTCCTTAGACGAAAGTGCCAGATACTTCGGAGGGAATGGCTATATATATGTACGAGAAGAGAAGAGAAAAGAAGAATAGAGGGGGCCTCGCCGGGAGAATAAAGAAAAGGAAAGGCTGTATAGTTCGCTGCTTGCAGCTGAAAGGAGGAAGAGAGAAACGTTATATATTGCCGGGCGCGAGTACAGAGTATCGACTGCCGGGGGTGTACACACGAACGGCCACCAGACGCACGCAGACTCAGAGCGATCACGTATATCTCGCGCATAGCCCGATCATTAACCGCTCCGCAGAAAAGGCCTCGCCTAGAGCAGGACCTCGACCGAGTGCATGCGCGCTGGGAGAAAGGAAGACGGGACTCGACTGGCGCCTGTCGCTCATGCATTAAACATCCCGCTGTAGGAGGCGACGCGCGCATATATATACCTCTTTCCTGCAGCCGGCTGAGCTCTGGCTCTCTAAGATTGCGCGTGTGAGCTGGCTGAGCGGCCTCGCACGTATTATGACG
The DNA here is from genome assembly GCA_030522745.1 of Eupelmus kiefferi. Classification (NCBI taxonomy): domain Eukaryota; kingdom Metazoa; phylum Arthropoda; class Insecta; order Hymenoptera; family Eupelmidae; genus Eupelmus; species Eupelmus kiefferi. The sequence goes on along the minus strand of JAPYZB010009023.1, from coordinate 5,662 downwards.
CCGACAGGACGTCATGGCGTCGTCCTCGTCGCCGATTAATATTGCAGCGACGGGGGAAAGAGCCTGAGTTTGAGCATCAGGTTTATCCGGTGTTGAACATTCCTTTTTGATTTTAGTTCAGGCTGCGCCGTTTGTCATGCTTTGAACTGTTGAGATTGGGATATAATTGGGACGGTTGAAAATTTTTTATATTCACTACAATGGCATATCTTAATACCAATTTAGTAATCGTGTAAGCAATTGCTTAATTCTTAAAATTACAGTGAATATAACCAGTTTCATAATTATTCCTTATCGAAAGAACTTTGTAGAGCATAAATATAACATAGAGCGCGATATTGACTGAATTTTTTATCTCCTTTCGATTAAGAGATCGATCCATTGTTATCAGCCTGAATTACCGAATCCTAGTTCCAACGAGTTTCCTTTGAAGTTTACGACTCTATCAGAACTAAACTATGTAGCCCACAAAAGCGGAAAGCTCTGATTGCTGATAATCAACGACACGCGATGTAGTAAGTAATGCGCTTTCAAGAAGATGCGCGATGTGTTGCGGCTCTAGAACTAGAGAACATCGTACGTTAGCCTTTTATACGCTTATATATACGAACTCTACAGAATCTATTATTACGAAACAGCCAAAGCTAAAAAGAGACAGGCACGCAATACGTCAAATTTACGAAGAATTTACTTATCTATTGAAATGACTAATATAGAAGTAACTAGCATAATGTTCTTATTCGACGAATTCATTATATTTGTTTTCAGGACTAATTTAAAATACCGGATTAGAAAAAACATGTTTTTCCTGCGAATATAAAATTAAGCCTGATTAAACATTAGTTGTATTAAGGTTAATTGTGAGCGAGAATAATAAACCGTGAATCAGCAGCAATACAGTATCAAGCGCTTAACCAAGTGTAAGTATCAATTTAGGTAATGAAGCATTTTGGTCTTTCTAAGTGGACCAATAGCTGTGCGAATCTCTAAGTATGATTGTGCGGACAACTTTCATTCACGTCTAAAAAAACTACAATTAAATCGCAATTTAGCAATATTTGCCTACATATATCGATACACATATTCCTACATATATATATATATATATATATATATATATATATATATATATATATATATATATATAACCCAACGCAGAACAAACACTCTGAGAGCAGCTTAGAAACCGCGTCAATAAGCGCTAAAGAATGTGAAAGAAAAAGCCTTAGAATGAATGGCAGAAAGAAGCAAAGTGGGAGAGACATAAGAAGCATAGAGCGAGCAGGTTGACAAGGTGGGTCAACGCGTGGGCTCGGCGCCTCTCGCGAATAGAAAGCCCCGACGACGGCGGCGGCGGCAGTCGAGAGGGCACTGCTCTCCGCGCGAGTCTAGAAGAGGCTTGCGAGCGCCCGACAGAGATGTCACTGGCCCAGCCGATCGATCGTGTTTATGGCTACTGGCGCGGCCATTCATATCGCGGCTATTGTCCTCGGCGCTCTTATCCGCGCCGCGCTCTCGATACATAAACTATTTATCGAGCGATGTGCCAGCCAGCTATTTGCGAGCTGCCGCGCGCGAGTCCCGCCGAAATTTTCGGTTATTGGCCGCGGACGAGCGGAGCTGATTTAATGCGCGACTAGCCGCGCGCTTTTCTTTTTCCGAATAGCGCGCGCCATTCGGCTGCCCTCGCGCTCGCGCCTTTTATTATATCGACTTTTTTTTATTGCTTCCTTTGTTGCATTGGCCGATCTGGCTAAATTGGGGACTGTTAGGAAGGAAGCGCTTATTTCTATGCTCTCTTTGTCGCTCGCTCTCTGCTTTAACTGGCTGGGAATATGAATGTGTTTGCGAGATTGGCTCGTGCGGCTGAATTCCACTGAGTGATAACTGCGCATGAAACGCACTGCGTGCAGGCGTGAATCACGTTTTATTATTACACCCTCGCTGCTCGCGGGGATCAATAATATTTATATATACCTCTGGACAGATAACTATTCTTTTGAGCTTTATCAAAAAAGCAATAGATAGCAGATAAGTTAGAGCGCGCGAGGAAATGGGAAAATCGATGCAGTTTCAATAACATTAGCCATTAGTTTAATAATATTTTCACATTTTCAACTTCTCTGCGGTCAGTCAAGAGGATGAAACTTTTAATAATCGTATACATTTTTGATGACTTAAAGTTTTTAGATGAAAGGCGCGAGATAAGATTATAGCTCTAAGTGACCTAAAGAAATTCGCGTCTTTAGTCACCGATATGTGTAAAGCATTTGAATTAGTAATAGTGCTTGACTCAACAAGCTTCTAAAAAAATCATTGAGTCAGGATAAATTATAAGATACGAAAACCTTATACAATGAAGAACTTAAAATAACTAACGACTCATACCTTTAATCGATCGAAAATCAATTTCAACAAAGAATCTAGAAATGAAACCGAAAGCAATGAAAAAAGCAGCGACTAACTAAAACTATCAACTAGCCGATTCGAGAACGCAGAAGTCGGAAGCCTCAGCGGCAGACACCGGCCGTATAGCTAGCACAGAGGTATATAATAAAGAAGCCTCGGGCATCCGTACAAGGGGATAATGGCAATTCGTATGCGGCATTGGCAAGTACAGTCGACGAGGCTCTCTAGACCGCCGCGGGGATTAATTCAAATGTCGTCGGACATGGACGACGCCGTCTCGTCAGCCGCGGTCACATTGTTGTGCAACTGCGCTCGCGCGATTTGCATGTCAAAAAAATCCGCGCCGACTCTCTTGTCAAGCGCGCGTTATAATACGCGCGAGCCGCGCAGCCACGTCCGCGCTAAGTGCACTTCTCGCGGATACACGGGGCCGCCCCCCGCTTCTCCCTCGCGCGCGTGTATCGGAGCTATATATGAGCACCTCGTACACGTCGCTGCGTGGATCTGACGGCGGGATTTGCGCTGCGACCAATGAATTTGCTAAATCGAGCGTGATCGCATTATTTTTCTCTTTTTTTTGTAATGGTGAGTATATGTATGCGTTGCGTGAGCGAATGCTTATTCGTTGTGATTTAATATAATGTGGGGTATTAGAAATGTTATGAATTTCCGGTGATACAATATACTTGCCTACATGAATATTTATCTAATTTATAATTTATAATATCAACGCGCTTTCGATAACTGTATTGAATCGGCGCTTTCTTCTATGCTTTTAAAGTACGCACATGATATACATATATATGTATAATCTTACCCGTCACTCGTCAAAATCAGTTGATGTATGTCTTTTAAGAACAATTTCATTGACACATACCTGAAACAAAGAAAACAAAATTATTAATATACAATATTTACATTTGTTTATTTTGAGTTAGCTAAATATTTATAGTTCAATAGTATTTTATACTATAAACAAATAAAGGATCGAGATTATTCTAAAAAGATTAAAGTCGATATAAATTTTAAAAATTTTCATTCGCATTGAGTATTTTCAAATGGCATCTACATGACAAGTTGAAAATATTTTTGCCAATACTACTCCAAGAATACTTGAGAAGACAGATCTGTCTCTATTTTCGAAATTCCTTTATAAAAGCCACGAAAACAGGATCGGGCAGCGAGCTGGATTCTCTCTACCAGATACTCTTACAATCGCATATTATATTATCTAAAAAGCACAGAAAATATTTAAAAAAACCATGCTTTCTTACAGATAGTATATCAAAACATACAGAAGAAGGCCTAAGCATTTTCAGGTTCGTACGCATACAACCGGGCCGCCGACGCGTGAAAGCCGCCTGCACGGCGAAAGAAAAAAGCTTGCGCGCAAGCATAAAAGCTCGACGCACGACGAGAGACTGAAAAATTCATTCTGATGGAAGATAAAGTATAGGCATATACGGGGCTTTCCGCGCGCCGGCGCTTCAGGAACACAAGATCGCTGAAAAAAAGATCAGGAAGAGTCGCGCGCTCAAAAACCTAGCGTTTCCTTTTTAGATTCATGTAAATATGATTTCTTTTTTATACATTATTGCCGTAATATAGTAAGCGAAAAGTAGCGCAGAAAAAATTCGCATCAATGGAAGAGAAAAATGTTTCTGTTTTATTACTGCCATTAACGCACCCACCTACGAGTGTGAAATATTAAAAGAATCCCATAAATTTTCAGTTAAAAAAAAAATTATTCTCGCACCTCGCAGCTAGTAATGCTCCTTGCGTAAAAACACTTTTATTGCTAAAGAAATAAAGTATTTTCCTTCGTCGAAAGTACAAACTTATCTCGAAAAAAAAAGAATTTCCAAATAAATAAGAAAGGAATTTTTCAATATACCTGCGCCGCTCTCGCTCGCTTATGCTAAAAACGTAGAGCAGTTTTCTAAATAAGCAAGCCGTTGGCATTCAGCGAGCATCGCAGAGGCTCCACGGACATATATGGCGGCAGGAGATGCGGAAACGGAAAGCGGGTCAGAAACAGGAGAGAAAAGTTCACGCGATCGCGCGACTTTTTTTTGCGTTAGCGCACAGCCGATGCCGCTACATATACACACAAGCTGTCGGATCGCCGGGCGGACGTCAATCTGCCCGTAATACTGCTGCACTCGACGTTTTGCAAACGGCCTCAAGCTTTTTTCCGACGGTGAGCAACCTTTTGACATTTTTTTCCGGGATCAGTATCCTTCATCACTTTGATTATTCCCGAAATTTTCTTGTATTTATTTTAGCGCTTGTTATTTAAATAAAATGAATGATATTTGTTTTAACGGCTAATTGAGAGCTAATCGCTTTTATACATTTAAAAGTGCTCTCTAACATAAGAGAAACTGAAATATTCCGTCAATTTAGCGTAATAATCGGGAGAATGGCCTTTCGTTGACAAAATGTGATTCATTGATATCGCTCTCATCTGAGCGCGCGGCATAGCCGATTGCGCAGTTATGCTAACGCAAAGAGTAATTTTAGCTAGGCCAGCGATAATTCGAGCTCATAACGCGCGCAGAGCGCGAGCTTTGCACAAGTGTAGTCAAAGCGGCCGCCCGCGTATTAGCGTGCAACAATTTACAGCAGTTACAGTGGGCCCCCAGGGACGAGTCAGAAAAAATAAAATATCATTGACAACCTAGGCTAGAGTTTCAACCAACGCTCTCGCTCTCTCTTTCGTGAGCGCGAGCTAGCTGGCCGTGTTAACCTCGTTGAAGAGCGCGTACGTATATGTACATGAGAATCAGTCGCATTACAATGATAATCGTCGCCGGCTCGTCTTCATCCTCACTTGGAGCAGGGAGCGAGTAGGCAGCTCGAGAGCTTGCGAAGGTCTTAAAACTGCAGTAAGAGAGCTTGATGCCTCGCGGCGAGCTTGTGGCCTTACATAGGTGAAAAGCTTGCGAAATAACTCGCGCGACAAGCATTTTCTCAATGGAGCTCAAGCGACGCTTCCGCTGCGAGAACGCTATGGTCGCGGAGTGTGAAACGATCGAGCGCTGCCCGCGAATATGACCTTCGCCGCGCGCGTGCAGCCGTACGTATATAGAAGGAGAAAGAGCACGGGCCAATCAGGCGATAATATCAGCGCGCCGCTGAGCAGCCTGCGAAGCTGACGTCAGGCTTATGAGCTCTTCTCTCTCTATCTCTCTCTCTCTCTCTCTCTCTCTCTCTCTCTCTCTCGCGCGCGCGCGCGGCTCTAATTCGCGCA
>JAPYZB010009002.1:0-10387 GCA_030522745.1 Eupelmus kiefferi | reverse complement strand
GAGCATAGGAAAATGCTTTTTGAGAGCATTTTCTCCTTTTCATAGGTATTCCTATAAAGAAAATATTTAATATTATTATTTTGTAATATACTTTTAAATTTAATTAAAATAAAAATGAAGAATATACTGTAATTTATAAATAGATTCTAGTATTAGATGAAAAAGCAATTTATCTTGTAAATGAGATATTAAATATGTACTGTTTCGAAGTATATAAATATAAAGTACTAAAATATTATGGTATTTATTGAATATGAAAAAGTCTACATAAAAATGATTTTTAGTTATAACAATAAAAATTATGGTATTTATTGAATATGAAAAAGTCTACATAAAAATGATTTTTAGTTATAACAATAAAAATTACTTTTTTTGATTTTTTTGTAAATTCTGTAATATTATAATACAGCCATCAGCCATTATTTTATTGATAACAATAAACTATTCAATTATTGAGAAAATAATAAAAAGTTAGTGAAAGAAATAAATCTTACTTGAATAAAAAAATTATAAACTGCAAGTGCATATTAAACACTCTATCTATTATAAATTAAGTACAAATAAATAATAACAAAAACAACTAAACTTTTTAAAAACAACTTATCTTTATACAGTATGAGTCAGACTAAACTCAAAGTGATTAAAAATTCTCATAAATTACATAGTATCAAATCTTAGCAAATATAATCTTTGAATTTTTTTAAACTGAATAAAGATAATATATATTTAAAAAGAATTTGTTTGTAATGTTAATTAGCGATATGAAACCACTGATATGACAAAACCAATCATCGCCAGCAGTAAACTGCTCTATATAACATCATAATCAACAGCTAATATTAAACAGAAAAGAAACAAGACAAACGTGTTAAGATTGTAGATTGTAGAACAGAAATCATTTTTACTGCCTTTTCATTAAAAACTACTATGATAATTATAATTTCAAACTCGATAATCGCTTTAATAACAAAATAAGATAAAAGCCTACTATTAACCAGACACTATTAATAACAACTACTTTATAATAAAAACTATTATTAAATTTTGCATAAGACAAGCCAAGTGCTCATTAAAATCCATAAACTTTCACCGCATCCTCTGCAAAATATTCCAGTCTGTGACTACACCTCCAAGAATTCAGTCACTCGGTACACATGCACTGACATCTCACTCAACAATGCAAAGAGCACTCTTAATCAACATAAAAAAAACTAACCAGGGATCCAAGCGCCGTGGATTATAACTGGAGGCCGCTTGCCTCGAGCTTGCCTCTTGTCACATCTGAGAAGTTGCATCCTCCAGCCCTCGGCTCCGGATCATCCGACCGGCACAGCGAACTCTGGCTCCCTTGCCGCGTCATATTTTCCAGCATAACATCGGCCTTCTTATTTCGTCTACGCGATATCTATATCAGCTTCTTATACATCTCTCTCATATTACACCTGAGTAGGCTGCGTCAAAAAAAACCCACACTCGCACCAGCTGATAACGAGCAAACTGCGCTCTTTTCTCGCACAATTATGAATCACTGAGACACGCTGCTGTCAAACCTTATAACCCAACTAACGAGTCTCTCCTTAGATCACACTCATCTCTAAATTAAGACAAGCAGATACAGCGAATATACGCAGATATAAACCAGCTGATCGGCTGCGGCCAAAACTGCGGCGGGGCCAGAACTGATGCTCGCGCGCGCGCCGCGCGATGATCCGCGCGCACGGATACAATCAGAGCTTCGCTCTCCCTCTCTGCGCAGTATCTACTATATACAGCTATACAACTCGGCGGCTTTCTTTTCGTATTACATTACAAGCATAGCACGCGCGCACATATATATAGACTAAAGTGCGTGGGCGAATCACAGGTGGTTGCGCGCCCGGACACACACACACATACGCAATGTGATATCTCTTCTGCGCAATATATATATAGTCCTTGTGGTATTATCCCGCGTATTATTCTTGATGAGTACATTATATTGTTAGGGAGACGGCCCCTGGTTTCGTGTGTGTGTCTACGATGTTTCCTTGCGATAATAAAACTCGGCCGCTCTCTGTTTGGACAAGTGATTGGGGGATGGTTTTCGATTTTCTCGTCAAGCTATTTTTAATCTATTGATTTTCTTAATGGGATGAGCTTTGATAAGAAACGCAAGCGCGGGGACCTTTTTTTCGTCGCTCGGTGAAAGTCGGGGTGATGGTTTTTCGTTGACACCGTCACGCGTGATGAATTTTAATAGAGATATGATAGGTTTATTGAGATTAGAGAAGCGAATTGCGAATATCGAAGCGCGTGTTACGAATTATCGGGTATTAGGCGCTGGGGAAAACAAAATTTAATTTATTAAGATAGCGAAGATTAGGTGGGGATTGATAAGTGGAATTCGAGAGGGATTAAAGTATGCAGAGTTTAATTAATTTTTTTTAAAACTGTAATTTAATATCAATATACATGGTTCTAATATCAAAGAAATATACAGTTAATTAAAGAAATAAAAATAGTTTTAAAACAAGATTTGTTCGGTTGCCATTCAAACGGTTTTTGACTTAGTGTATAAATTTATAATGCTTTGTTACACCTTAACAATTAGTTTAGCTTACTAACGATACATAATAGCAAGGCTATTGACACAATACGCAGTTTATAATAATACAATTTATCTTTAAAATTACTCTTGTACAAATAAACCCCTTCCTTGACCCATTTCCTCTTCCATTTTACCATTCTCGCACTCATTCATACTTTTTCGCTTGACTTTCGCGCAAAAACTTTGTTACATACTACTCAAATAAAATTTTCTTTTTTTCTTTTTTTTTTATTCGCCTGCGATTTATGAGATTGCTTAATTCATTTTACACTAGCTAAGAAGCGTTCGAATTTCTCTGTGCATATGACACAAAAAGTCCACGTAACCCGGACTGCCATCTGCACCTCGATCTTCCACCAAAAATTGACGCATCACCATTTCCATCTTATCCCGTTGTCGTGTAAGGGTCAACTAAAAATAATATCACGTGAAATTAAGTGAATAATTATTTGACTTCTTATGTATTTTAAAATTTTTAATTTTCTTACCCGCATGCAATAACGTCTTTCACTTTGAACCACGTTAATTATTTCTCGAATTCGTTTGTTTAATGGATTATCTAATGGCGGGATTATAGTTTTATCTGTATCAACTTGAACGACTGATGGTACTCCAAAAACTGACTGCACCCACTGGCTACTCAAATTTGCACCCAGCCAAATGAACATATGAATTCCATTCTCTGAAAACGTAAAACATTATTTTTAAATTTACATAAAAATAAAGTGCAGAATAATGATGAAGTTTAATCGTTTTTATTCTTACCTAGTAAATATGCTCCATCGTCTGTAAATTTATCTATAGAACAACGTAACATAGGCGGGAGGAGATCTGTATCTGCATCATCAACATCATGTATAGGAAGTAGTCGCGGATAAACGTGAACAAGTGATTCGCTAATTGGCATTGTAGCGACTGCCATCATTACGTAAGACTTTTGATCAACCGTGATTCCGCTTCCTAGAAAAAAAATGATAAAATTAAATGAAGAAAATCAGATGTACAATAATTTATAACATTTTAATATTTTATTTTCTGATTCCAATGATCGTAGGTTCTATTCCAATGATCGTAGGTTCTTTATAATGGAAGGATGTTGAATTAAATGGTCGCACGATCAAAATCCAATTTTGGCTATATTTATTTTCAATTAGCCGATTTAATTCAACATCCTTCCATTAATAATTTATAACGTTCTATTTTTCAAATATATATTTACCACCAGTAATAGCATCGCTTTTTAATAATCCATTAATATAGAGAGGCAATAACTTCATGCATTCAGGAAGAATCAACTGTCCAGCACTTGATGGAGATGCACAATGTTTTCTATATGATGCTAGAATTGCTGCGCATCTTGAATTCAGGCTATCTTTAACTGCCTTAGGAGTGGCATCTACAAGCTTGAATACACCTTTAAAATAATAAAAAAGTTATTAGTTTATATTCAGCTAAATATTGAATTAAAATCTATTTACATTGATCTAGTATAAAAATAAAATAAACTTTTAGTGGAATTTATAAAAAGTAAAACAAATAATTTTTCATTGTATACTAACATTGTTTGGAAAGATAATTAATTATGGCATCTAAGTCACATGCTCTGTAAAGTTCAGCCATTTGAGATGAAGTCTTTAGACTTAAGTTGATAATTCGTAACCTTCGCACACCGCTGCATGACGTGTAGAGTAATGCTGCTTGAATATAAACACCCTCATCTTCTGCTAATTTATCGTCATGTTTGATTTCAACAGCGATGGCCTTAACAAAACCATTTAAAAAATTAGAATTAATCAGAGAACCATATTTTTATAGCTAAAGTTTAATTTAGTACCTTATCGCAATCTACACTAGCTAATTCCATATCTGTTGTATTAGACATGTAAATATGCCCATAGAAATCTGTTGGTCTAACACCTGTAGAAGTACGAACACGCATAACTGCATCAAATGCTACAGGTCTACTTATATTATTTACGATGTCTGTTATAAGTCTCTCTCCATCAATATCAGCCTATTAAAATTAAAATGTAATTAATTTTTCATTATACTAAAAATTATAATTAAAAATTCACTAACCATAAAAAATAGCTTATGTTTCAATGATTAAAAAGTTTTTAAATCTATATTAATAATTTAAATAAATGTTAATATTAATAATAAAAATTTGAGAAAGACTTACTTGAAAATACGTATATTTGTATACTTCACCACCTGTAAGTCTGCAAACTTGACCAATAGTTGCTATATCAACGTATGAATTATTAAAGACAAAAAGATCAACACTGCAACCAGAACCTACACAGTCTTGACCAAGGTTATTGTAGAAATTAGTTTGGGGTGCTAGAAACAATAAAATAATTCATTTAAGATTATTTCAAAACCATTAGAAAAACAACGAAATAAAAGAATAAACGATTTTTTCTATAATTTATTATTTGAAATTATTCTAATTCATCTGTAAAACTAAATATAATTCATTAAAAAGCTTTTAAAAAGATTTTTTCGAAAATAAATAAAATGGTTGATTCCTTTTTACTCGTGAAATTTGTATAGTTTATTAGATAAATAAAAAAATAAAACGTACCTAAAACGGTTTTTTCTTTTTCGGTTCCAAGAAGTTTTCGATCGTCTCGATTTTTAAGTTTTCCTGGTGCTTCAGCGATTGGCAGAGATGAATGAAATACCATAAGTTTTCCTGTACAATCGGATGCCTAAAATATTACGAAAAATATAACAGAAAAAGTATTTAGTTTTGTATTAAACAATTTTTGTGTTAAAATCACTTACTTTTAAGGCTTCCAGACCTGCTTGAATAGCTGGTGCAAGAATAGTTTCTGTTTCTTTCGTATCTCCAAACATTGTTGGAATTTGAGCCATCAAGCTGTCAATTGATGCTTCACTTTCTTCAGGATCACAGAGAAATCCATCAAGGAGAGGCATAAAAACATCATGAATGTCTCCAACGACCATCATCTGTGGTTGAGCAAGACTAGCTTTGATATTGTAAAAATGAACTGTATTACTGTACGTGATAAATCCAACTTTCATGTTAGATTTAGTCTGGCCTTGATCAACTGGTAAATTACGAATAATTTTTTTCATTTGTGAACAAAGTAAATGTACTAAGCCAGATTTTATTGTATTGTAAGAAACGTCAATAACAAATATGATTGCTGGTGGCTTTGGAAATGTATTATTCTGAAAAAAATAATAGTTTTGAATAAAATAATATAAGCTTAATATTTCTTTTTTAATTTATAAATTAATTATATGCATACTCTGCAATAATCTTTGGTAGCTACAAATTCATAAGTTCCAAGTGTTAATTCAGGACGTTCATAACGATCCATTCTTTGGCCAGTATGATCTAAGTGTTGAAAATATTCCGTTGGAACTGAAATTTGAATAACATAATAAAATAATGTAGTTTCTAAAAGTAATGCAAAAAATGTATTAATTAAAATAATTTTTTTATACCTTCTGTTGTAGCTTTACAAAACATACATTGAAATCTTCTGCCTGCATCAATGAATTGCATGAAAGGACTCATGTACGCTTTGCAACGATTGCAACGCACTGGACCTATTTCACCCATATCTACAATAGGTGGCTCAAACTCACCTTCTTCTACTTGAGCCATTGGACTAAGTATAAGTGAAAATGGTATTTGGGTCTGTAAAAATATAAACAATAATTATTTGTTAAATTCTATTTAAACATACATATACCTACAAGAAATTGATACTAACTTGCTTAACAATATCTGCAGTAGTGGGGACTGTGTACACAGATGATCGAATAAATCTTGGTGATGCATTTCCCTGATCTTGTACAACAAATTTTGTTGTTTCTAATGGTGGTACTAGTCCTTTTTGATTTGTAGTAAATACTCCACCCTTTGTTTTTTGATCATCTTGAATGACTTGTATCTGAACAAAAAAGTAAATTATAAAATTGATTACAAATTTAAAAATACACATTTTCAGACATAAATAACTTACAGGACTAGGCATTTGATCTGGGTCAAGTCTTCTAGCTTGCTGTGCTTGAGTATTAGATTGATATCCTCCAGCATGACTTGCCATTCCTGTTTGATAAGGGCTCCCCTGATTGTACATAGTCTAAAACAATTGTATTATTTTCAAAATTTGTATATATTTGTTTTAATATCGATTACATTTAAAAGATAAATTCTTACATTTTGTCCAGCTTGGCCATAATTTTGCTGTTGATATCCTTGCTGATACCCTGCATCAGATTGTTGGTTTAGATGTCCGTAAGGAGTAGCAGCATTTTGTTGACCAGGTAATGAGGGACTAGGAGAATATCGCCGTTGTTCAGGAATCTGATTACCGTAAGGGTACTGAGGATGAAGATTTTGTTGCCCATGCAAGGATTGAGGTCCAGAAATATTTTGTTGTCCATAAGGACTAGACATATTCGGTTGTCCTGGCAGTGGAGGTCCTGATAATCCTTGGTTAGGCAAAGGTGGTCTTGACAAATTTTGTTGACTCATAGGCGGAGGTCCCTGTAAATTTTGTCCAGGTAGCGGAGGTCCAGACAAATTTTGACGATTTGTTATAGGAGCTGAGGAATATGATCCAGGCATTGGTGGACCAGCCATACTTTGTTGACTACTTATTGGCGGTGGTCCTAAAGGCGATTGATGCGATAATGTAGGTTGTTGCTTTCCTGGCAAAGGAGGTCCTCCAAAGGGTTGCTGACTATTCGGACTTGGAGAGCTTATAGGTATTCCAGGAGGTTTTCCTGGAATAGGTGGTCCCGCCAAATCTGTTTGATTTGTCAGTGATGTATTGTATTTATTTTGAGTTGGTGATTGATTAAGATGATCTAAAGGAGGCGTCGGCTGCGGCGTGCTTCTAGGAATGCTTGGTCCTGATAGAGAGTTTAGAGGAGGCATTTGTCCAGGGTACTGTTGCTGTCCTGATAATGGAGTTCCACTTGTATGTCCATAAGATGTTGGAAGACTGGGTGTTTGTGATGTTGGAGGTCCTGGTTGCTGTGGTGGAGGTTTTTGAGATGCTTGCACAGACTTTTCTGATGGCAAATTATTTGCAGTTACTTCACCTATAAAATGGAAATGTTTATTTATTATACTAAAGCAAAACTTTATGGTATCATCTTTTTATAAATAATTATAAACAATAGGCCAAACAAAAGTTATGCATAAAATTTTATTAGAAAATATACCAGATTATAAAATGAAACTTAAAAATTTATATGTTAAGTATTTGAATATATTTCCTAATATAGATATTCATTGGTAAAGTGCCATTTGAACTTTTAAACAATAATTATATAATTATCAAAATATTCGTGACTCTAAAGTATCAAAGTAAATATTCTATGTTAAATTTGTTAAGAGTATCAGCATAGTAGATTTTCCTTTAAAATATTTTGTATTTAGCTAGTGCATAATTTTATAATAAGTAACAAAAACTTAAATTTAACAATTTAATTTTAGAACACTGTTATAATACCTTGGGAGGGATAATGATTCTGATTACTAATTCCATTTACAGCAGATGGAAAAGGCATTGGTGGTGCATTTTTTTCTGACTGTGGAGGAAAACCTTGAGATGATGGAGGCCTCTGTTGACCAGATAAAGCCATATTGGACATTTGATCCGCCAAATTATTTTGATTGGATTGTGATAGAGGTGGACCATGACGAGCTTCATTTGGTTGCCCTTGAATATCATTCATATAATAAGGTGTTCTTGCTGAAGGTGGTGCATTACTCATAGGTGGTGGACCTAGTGGCTGTTTTTGTGGAGGAAACGAATGCAAATCAGGTGGCCCTTTTGATGGGAGATTTGCATTAAGTTCTCCATAAGGTGCATTTGGTGGTGGAGGTCCGTAAAGTGGACGCTGCTGTTGCATGTATTGTGGATTCATTTTTTATTCTGAAATAAAAAGAGTAATTTATAATGTGCATTTAACTTGACTTATAATAAGGTTTTATGTGGCTAAATAAAAATTGGAGCAACAAAATAAAATAAAAAAATCATTTCTAGATACAATTCTTATTTTCAAATTTTTAATTTAGTTAATTAATTTATAATAATAAATGTAATTATTTCAAGTGATTACTTCAACAATAGACATCAATACTTTTCTGATCCTTACTCATTAAAATAAATGTTATGATATATAAATATATAAAATGTTATTGTTGTAATAAATTTAATTATAGATTTATGCAAGAATCTCTTTAAAAAATAAGGAAATATTGAAATAACTTTATTCAATATCAGGTGTATGACTCATAAACAACTTTAGATCTACCATTGTATTATTATTCTTAAACTTGATTAAAAAGAACAATGGGAAAATCAAGTTTATATAAAAATAAGTAAATTACTAAACAAATAAATAATTTTTAAAAATCCAAAACTTACAAAATCACTATAACCTAAAATTCTCAAATAAATCCTATCATTGCTAGTTTTTGCTTATTTTATAAAAAATTATCAGTCTTTTTATACACACATTAATCACTGGGTCACATAATGATATGTTCATAAGATTAAATACAAAAGACTCAAAGATAGTAGATTGTTTGATGAAAAGAAGACTTATATTTCTGTATTTTAATACTGCATTTTTAATAAAGGAAGTTTCCAATGGTAAAATCGATTTACAATGATGCATAATTATCAATTTATTGTACTGTGTATCTGTTAGAATTTGAGCAAAAATAGCTAAGGAAAAAAAGTAATCTATTTCATCATCTACATCATAAGAAAATAATTAAATAAGAACATGTCAAGATGAAACACAAAAGTGTTTAACGATATCCAAAATTATTTGATAAGATACTAACAATCTCAACACTTGAACCCAAAATCCATTTCGGAGTTCATGTAAATCAACTCCAAAATTACTCACTTTTACGTATAAACCTTGCAGCACAATTAAAGAACAGGCTCTCAATTAAAACACTTCATCTGAAACCAAAAAACCTCCCTCAACTAATCAAACTCTCCCCCACATCCACAGAACAATCCTAGTGCATCAGCCAAAGTGAAAAACTTAAAGTGCACAATTCCATTTTGACAACTTAAATACTACAAACCACTCACACTCCCACACGTACGTACACATACACATCACACTGTGTATTAGCCTGCGCTCAAGCCCCACGTACTCCTCGGCTCGCAAAAGACCCAGAGATAGCTAGATAACGCGGGAGGTTATAAAAAAAAGTACGGGCGTTAGCTCCTATAGGACCGCTTCTACTCACAGAGCGATCCCGGCTGCAGTAGGCTCATATCGCGCCAGGTCCCAAAGAGATAGCCGTCGAGGTGCTTCTTGTGCTGTGTGGATATAATGATGATGAAGCGCGCGGGGGGCGGGGGCACCGTGCGTCAATGTTAGCGCTCGCGCGCGCGGAGCCAAGACGTCGAGAAAACGATGAGGCACTAGGCAGTCGCGAGAACTGCACTAAGTATGCGCGCTGCACTCACACAAGCGTAAGTGACTAAGGGGCTAGTTTGAGCTGAGATGAGAGAGTGAGGTTAGGTTGGGTTTCGAAGTGTATTGGAGATGCGCATTGGGTGCGAAAGTTGAGGGTAAGTAGATACGGACTGGCGAGCGTCGGACGGGATGGTCAGGTTGTCAGGATGAGGTAAGCTGACGGGATGTCTAGTTTGGAGTTTTGTTGATTTTGAAATTTTGATGGTTTTTTTAGAGTTTTTTAGTGTTTTTTTGGATGAATGTTCTTTACGGTAGGAAGATTTCGAATGAAATATTTAATAAGAGTTTTTGTGCAGG
>JAPYZB010008999.1:0-12710 GCA_030522745.1 Eupelmus kiefferi | reverse complement strand
AAACTGCAAAAGAGTCTGTTTGTGTTCCACAAATTCCACGAGGTTATAAATAATAACAGATAAAATTTGCTAAAAACAAATTAAAGATAAAATGTTTGATACTTTAACAGATAAAATAAACGTACTTATTTTAAGTACCTTTAATAAAAATCTACGTATCTATTATTTTGCCAAAATTACTTTTTAGACACTTTTAAAATTTACATACAAAACATCTGTTAAATCAACACATTTTTATCTGTTAATTTAAAAGCCACAGCAGACTAAAAATATTTGAAAAGTTTCTCGCGTATTATTAACCAATATCTGTGAAATACTTTTTCTAATAATTATTTAGAGACATTAACCATTGTCACGCGGAATAATGTATAAAATCCACATAACTGGTGATTTCGATAGTTTTTTTCAGGTACGTTTTAGGGTAACATCATCTTTTAAGTTCAGACTTAAATAAAAAATGCTTGGATCGTATTAATTATTTTACGTTTTAAGAATATAAAGTAATTTTTAGATTTTTTCAATACTTTTAACCGACAATCACAAAAATATAAAGCAAGAATGATTGAATATACTGTTCAGTACCCCCTCCCCCGAGCATAAAATAATTTATGAATGGCTTCTAAAGTATCCATCTGTAATTCAGCAATTATTAGATTTAATTAATCTAAATAATGTATATGTGCCCGTGTACTTACGTTATTATGAAAAGAACCATTAGCACTAATAGATAATTTCAGCAGTTAACCTTAATCATCTAAAGAGGAATAGTAAAACTTCCTCTTAAAATGTGTTTTTACTTAAAAAATAAATTTGAAATAATTATAATTTAATTACTAAAAATTAAACATGACAATAAGATTTATAGTAGTTTTATTTATTCTAACAATTTTTTTTATTAATTGCCAGTGTAATTGGCTGAATCATTTGAACAAGTATTTGAATAGTTATTCAAATTTAAAGTATGAAACAGCTTTAATTATTCTGAGTGAAAATCTGGACAAGTATAAGCAACGTATTAATCAAATAACTTCTGTAGCTTCGCAAAATGTCCCAATAGTTATTTACAACACAAGATTCGAAACTATAGAAAAACCTTTTAATTCAAATTTACTTTTGCTAAATAATTTAATAATTACAATCTTCACCATTACAGAATATAATAAGTTATCACGAGAAATAGAAGACTTCTGTGATTTTTTTTTTTTTCCTCTAGGAAGAATAAAAATGTTAATGATCATATTTCACCCTAGGGAAGTACCCTCTACTAAAGTTGAAAATTCTTTGAGACAAATCTATGATAAAAAATATTGTATAAGATCATCAGAAGCAATCGCACAAATAAAGCTTTTAGAAATTACTGAAGATTATACAGACAATGCAGTGATGGAAACATTAAATCCCTTATCAGTTGCTTTGATCCATCAATTTAATCCTGTATCAAAAGTATACACAGTTGAGAGATTTTTATCAATCGTCGAAATTTTCCCAGATAATACTAAGAATTTGGATGGACGTATATTAAAGATGGAATTCAAACCTCAAATTCAAAAATTGAATGTTAAAATGAACTCCAAAGGCTGCTTCAATCCAAAAACTTTGACTGGTCCTGAAGGTCTAACATTAAAAACTATTGCAGAGGTTAGTAACTTTACATGGCGTCTTCTCGGGACTCAGGACTTTATGCCCCGCAATGTTAGTAAAAGGTGCACAATTCAGGACTTCCCAGTGCTGAATTTAGCATATAAAAATAGCGATGTTTACGCAAACTATTTCATTTTGCCATTTACAGCGGATATAAGAAAGTTTCTAAAAGATGAGGCTGTTTCAAGCTTTTTCGAATCTATCCGATTTTGTCACGTTCGCCGCCCACTCTACATAGTTGCTCTAGTTCCTATCATGCACGTCGACGAGATAAAGATATCGGAAAGCTTCTTCACCTTCTTCATTGGTACGATAGTAATTATTGTTGGTGTGCGAATTTTAGTTCAGATCACGAAATTTGATAAACGATTTTGGAATATAAGCAATATATGGTATGCTTTGTTTGGGATAAGTGTGAATGATAAAACAAGAACATCTGCTGAGAGAATTGTTTTTTTGTCGATCCTGTTTGTATCAGTTATTTATTCAGCTATTTTCATTGATCAATTACTTGTAATACAATTGGACTTAAACAACGAGGTGAAAATCAATACTTGGAACGAACTTGAGAAATTAGGAATTGTTTTTATGACGTCTGATTATCATCGTCAACTTTTATTCGATACAGGAGATTTAAGTCTTCGAAATCTAGGCGAGAAAGCCATGACTGATCCGATGGATCGTTTAGTTAAAAATTGTACAGATAATTTAATCGTCAAATCTTTTAAGAATGTTTCATGCCTGCTTGATTTAGAAGATGCTGAGCGCAAAGTTCATTATTCCGCCTTAAAGCATGGAAAACCTAACGTCTCAATTTTAAAAGATTATATTTCACTAAAATGGTTAGTAATAATGATGAATTCGCAATCATGGTATTTTAAAAGATTTGAGCAGGTCATACAATACTTAACTGAATCTGGATTGATTGATAAATGGTATGAAACCGAAAGGATGAAAAATTTAGATAACAGTACATCATCTCAAAAATCAGATTTAGAACATACTGAACCTGCTCCTTCCGTACTTATGCAAGTAGTATCAATCACTATTGCTGGGTGTGTTTTATCTTCTTTGATTTTCTTAGGAGAAATATTAATAGTATGGGTTAAACGAAAGAAATTTAATTTGTACAGAATGAGAATTATAAATTTTTCTAAAATTAAAAATATATTAAAAATTAGAAAGTTTATGAAATCAAGAGGCGCGGTAGCGCCTCGAAAGGCAAGTCTGAGTCACAAACATAGACGAAGCCTAAAAGGCAAGCTGCGACTACTTATACATCAAAATTGCTCTTCTTAATCTCCATGATTCTTTTAAACATTTAATATGAATTTAATTTACTATATAAAAAGTATTTATTAAGATCATTAAAAAGCGTATTAAATTATCTTTTTAATGATGAGTAACACATAAAGAGACTTTTGCCGCAACATCTATTTAAGATTATTTTAAAAATTAAAAATATATATTTTCTGATCAGTTTGTTGACTTTTCTTCTGTGTTTTCCTACTTCCTGTCATTCATCACTCGCTATAAATCGAAGTTCTGAGAAAGTCGAAGTATTTATGCGGATTTTCCGAAACACAACGCGCTTCTTCTATGCCTAAATTTAAGCTAACATGATAGTGATGCAATTAGCTACTGTCCATTAAGATTTTTATGATTTACGCAACTTTTATGGAAAGTATACCTGTTGCTGAAAAAAGTGTACATACAGGATGAACTTATTGATAACATCTTTCGAAACTCAACACGCTTCTGCTTCGCCAAAATTTAATTGTACTTAGAAAGACTATCTACTGATTATCAAGAAAATGTAAATACCAGGATAAGCTAGAGAATACTCTCGTATTTCTTACGTGAGCAAATTGTTTCAGTTACAAAAATATAAGGATCAAGATAAAATTTTTGCCTACAGATTATTTTACTCAGTATATCAAGAAAAAATCCTCTAATAAGAAAGAATTATTGTATCTTAGAATTTCACTAAAAAATCATACTTAAAAACTGAGTTAAGATGGAATGTAAATTTTGACATAATAAACACATATCTCAGTTTTTAAAAGATATATGGTTATGCAAATTTGGCTGGTAGTTTAATTTACTTAGCAAGAAAAAACCACTAATAAGCCACAATGAAGGTATCTTACAAAGAAACTACCTCAAGTATCCCTCACCGATTTCAATAATACTGAGATATGAGCTAGTACATCAAAAAATAAAAGACACACATGTTTTTTTTTATCGGCGGATATGCACTCTAAGGGGGTGAAAATCGCCCCCGAAGTCACCCTCAAAATCGCATTTTTATTAATATCAGTCCTATTCAATATTTTTCAATAAAACAAAATGAGAAAGAATAAAAACGTAACAAAAGCATATAGGTTTCGATAATAAGGGTTGCAACCCTTAGATTTAATAATGGTTAAACTATATTTTCCGAGTATTTTTTTTGTCTAAAATTTTTCAAAACTGTTATGAAAGTAAAAAAAATGTTTTTCTAATACAGAATGACAAAAGAAAATTGACGTGCTTCGGTGTTTCCGCATAATATTTATCACGAGGATGAACTATCCCTGAATCCTATTAAAGCAATATAGACAAATAATACAATAAACGAATCCCCGATTTTAATGAAGTTGTGATATGTTATATATAATATGTTATAGATACGTATTATTTTATCGGCTAATATTCACTTCTATAGGGGACGAAAACCGCCCCGAAAAGTCACCCCCAAAATCGTGTTTCAATATCTTCGGTTATATTTAATATTTTTCAATGAAACAAAATGGAAAAATATTTCCGTAAAACTAGAAAATATATTCGTAAAGATAAAATTTTGTCTTCGTAAGTGAAGGCCTACATTTTTTAAGATGAAACGCTACTTTTTATCTGGCAGGACAAAATTGCTACTGTCTTTCTTAGCGACAATTCGAGAATTTGGTATTTTTATCCTTGATAGAAAAATAGTATTTAGCATACGCTTTTTTGTTTAAACGCGCTCAAAATCGAGCATTCTTTTGCTGATCTTTTGACTCAGCTGATCTTTTTTTTTTAATATATTAAATAAATTATTTTTATGCTAATTTATTTTTTTAATTATTTGTATAATTTATTTTTATTATTTTACCAGTAAAATGTAACTAAATGCATTCAATTCAATAATACTAAAATAAATTATTTAAGTTTTTTGAAATTTAAAATTACATCGTACTGCAAAAAATCGTTGGTAAACGCAAAAAGGAAAAAATCTAGATTAAATTTAATTGTTTCAAAACTATACACAATTGAGAGTTTTTTATCAATCGTCGAAATTTTTCCAGATAATACTAAGAATTTGGATGGACGTATATTAAAGATGGAATTCAAACCTACTATTGGAAACTTAAATGTTCAAATGAATTCCAAAGGCTTCTTTCATCAAAAAAATTTGACTGGACTTGATATATACGGAAACTTTTTTTTTGCCATATCTACGGAAATGAAATCGGTTCTAGATTATAGAATTTCAACCTTATTCAATTCTATCCGATTTTGTCATGTTCGTCGCCCTCTACATACAGTTGCTCTAGTTCCTATCATGCACGCAGACGAGATAAAGATATCGGAAAACTTTTTCATCTTCTTCACAAAATTACGTTTATTTCGATAACTTCACTACAGGAATAATAAAAAAGGAATTTTAAATGTTATTTATAAATACATAAATAAACAATTTGAAGTAATAGTACATTTTCATCTTAGATTTATTCATCATTAAATTTGTTTTTAATCAGATTTTATTTGACTGTAGTTGATTTTTAAGTACATACTTTTGAATACTTCAATGTACTGCTTATTTTAAGATTTCTTAAAGATCATTTTCTTATATTTCTTAAATTAGTGATACATTAATACCATGTATATATTTTTATTTATTATGAATGAATAAAAAACTAAAAAATTTATAGAAAGTTTATTTTATTTTAAATTAAAATGGCACAAATAATTTATTTGGTTTCAGTAAAGTACTTAATTATTTTATTTTAAATAATAAATTTTCTTCTACAATTATGACAATTGGAAAAAGCCTTCATGAGTAATGGTTAATGCATTTGCGTTGTTTCTATTCGTATGATTTATGGTTTTTAAATATAAAAATTTTAACGTTGAGTTTTGTGGTTTTACCCTGCAGATAGGGATTTTCAAAATCCGTCGCATGAAACTCGTGCAGGAAGCATACTTAGGGCCGAACAGAAAGTATGGGTATTGAATGTATTAAGTTTTTGATTTATGCTTCAGCTTAAAGCAGTGCGCTATCATAAACTCTTTAGTTTGCTAAATTAAAATATGCACATACTACTTGCACGATAGACAATAATAAATCGGTTTTTTTTTCTTAATGTTGTTTTTTTTTAAAAGAGTTTCCAATAAAATGTTTAGTGTATTTAACTTACTTTTTGCTTTTTACTTTCAGATGTTCCAAAAACGCAGGAACGTCTTTGCGAACCAGTTATGTAAATCTACTTTTAAATTTATAGAAGGTGTGTTTTCATGATGAATTTATTATAAATATGTGTAATTGATATATTACTTACTAATGTCTGTATTTTGTTAAAGTCATGAATAGGGGAGTCAAAAATCTCCCGAAACGTCGACAACAATAAATTATAAGCTACACTACTAGTAACACCTTGGTTAGTCAATGATCAATTTTTTCCTCATAAAATAACAACTACTACGAACGATAAACTCTACCATAATTACCATAATCATAATAATAATAAATCGAGTTTAGCGCATTTAGTTTTAATATATGAAAAGTTCTGTTTTAATATTTTTAACAGTACATTTCGATACTAGGGCGAGAAAGGAATTTTATTCGCGCTTGGAAGTCTGCGCCTGAGAGAAGCAAATGAAATTCAAGAATATAGGTACAAATGTGAGAAATAAGAACTTCAAAATCTAATTTATGATAAATTATTCTTAAATCTTTAAATCTTTATTTGAAAAGTTATCGATATGACTATGATTTATAATTTATATAGAGATAATAAATAATAATAATAATAATAATAATTTATTTATTGCACAATTAAGTACAAATATCACAATGTTACAAAAGTCAGGTACTGCGCTTCTCAGAGAGACCATGCGCATTCGTACGATCACTCTTTAGTATATTTGTTAAAGAATATAAACATGTTTAGAGATTTTAAATCTCTTTACAATTTAAAAAATTTTTACAATTCAAGTCAAAACATTCTGATCTAAGCGACCATGTCAAAGTAAGTAAAAAAAAAATTAACCTAGGTGTATAAATAAAACTTATAGCCTAGGTGTATAAATAAAACTTAAGCCTAGGTGTATAAATGATACTTAAAAGTAAATAGTAAATAATACTAAGTCAAGAGATGTATAGTAAAAATAAAAGAAAAGTAAAGTATAAATAAAAATATGTAAAAATAAAATTTGAATTAGAGGAGGCATCGGAGGTTAGATCACAGTTTTTATAGTGCATAACGCCTGTTATTATATATCATAGTTAGATTCCTCATCGCTTCAGCCCTCATTCACTCTAGTCATGCATCCTTTAAATACATTCATACACCGCTTATAAACTAGAAAATAAATTAGGATGGTGGCACAGACAAGGAGGACAGTGAAACGAGAGGAAATAAGTTAGGACACTTGCACTAAAACACAAAAATAAGTTAATTAACATGCATTAAAACCCTGATTAGTCCAGCTCCAGAAGGTGCCACCTCACTGCTCGCTTAAAGCTGGAGAGAGAAGGCAAGAATCTGATAGTGGACGGGAGAGAGTTTTACAGGACAGCACCGCGAACATGAAAAGATGAACCCCGAATCTGTCTGCTCCAGTGGAACCCTGAGCTCTTTAAAATCACCACGTACAGGGCCCATACCTCACAAACAGATTTTCAAGATAAGGAGACTGGTCAATTCTAAAAAGTTTGTACATGTGAACTAGGATAAAATATTCTCTTCTAGTATCTACTCTAAGCCTGTCAAGTTTGCTCCTTTACGGTGTGATGCGATCATCCCTCCTAACATCAAAAATGTATCGAACACATTGCATGACCAGCAATCTACGTCTTAGTAGTTAATGTTTTTAAAATCACTATAGGTATAAAATTCTCGCTAGTCGGTTCTCGAGATCGGACCTTAACGGACACGCTAAGAATGTTGTGTCGGGGTATTGTCGTACTCAAGCAAAGTATCATTATTGTTGATAAATATAACGTCAATCCATGCGCTCGACACCAGGGGGCTTTGAGGATATCGCCATTCAAGCGTCTTAAAAAAGAGATACACGAAAGTAAAGCAGTTTAAAATGAGATTTGATTGGTTCCTTTTAAATAGGCGATAAAATTTAAATTGTAAAAAGTATTTAAATATTAAAATAAATTTTATTCTTATAAAGTTATTTCTGAAAGCCATTTATAATATGAAAAAAGTAAAATAAATAATAAAATAATGTGTTGCGGATTGCAACTAATTAAATAATTAGAGTCCA
The DNA here is from genome assembly GCA_030522745.1 of Eupelmus kiefferi. Lineage (NCBI taxonomy): Eukaryota > Metazoa > Arthropoda > Insecta > Hymenoptera > Eupelmidae > Eupelmus > Eupelmus kiefferi. Next base: position 4,550 of record JAPYZB010008999.1, on the reverse strand, counting down.
GCAGGAAAAGGTCCAGGAAAAAACTGACGTCTGTATGCTGATCGTAAACCAGATATATTGAAGTATAAAAATGTGTACATAATATTCGGCGCGTCTATATTTATAGCTCCCAGCTGAGCGTCGCCGATCGCGAAACCGCGCGAAAATTACAGCGCGGCCGATTGTGCGAAGATTCGCACAGCGACGAGTATGTGTGTGTGTGTGTATCTGTACGTATAGTGAGAGTGAGTCAGTGAGAGAGTATTATAAAGTATATATTATAAAGTAGGCGTGGCCTATTACAAGTAGTAAGTGTGTAGTGCGTGTGAGTATACATGAGAGTGTGCATATTGTAGTGCGAAATAATTTGAAAATAAGAGAGCGGCGCGAACACAATAAATATATTAAAAATTCATCATAATTTCACCATTTAATCACCAAATAACGTCACCTGCCAGCTGATAAAATGGCCATTCACGGGTGAAAAGTTCACCATTTTATGGTGAATTTTGAAAAATCTCTCAGGGTTATAGCCTTTTTTTTGGATGAAATACAAAAATCAAGTTTTTAAAAAATTAATATTCTCCAGCATATTAGAAATAGTCATTTTTTATTTCGCAATACCGAGCAATTCAAAAAATCTAAATACATAAATTGTTAGATTTTTTAGTTTTATTAAGTTTGTTTCAATTGTCATAGTTGTAAAACAAAATATACATTATTTTAAATTATTACTGTTATTTAATAAAATGAACAGTTTAATTTTATTTAAACTTTCTAGTTTTTAATATATTTTTAATTTTAGAAAAATTAATAATTCTCATTCTATCCAAACCAAATTTCTTTCTTTTAACCCATACTATTAATATTTCTCCTAAGAAAATCAAAAATGATAAAACACACCCAGCAATAGTAATTGATACTACCTGTGTAAGTACGGTAGTATCAGGTTCCGTACATTCTATTTCTGATTTTTGATATGATGTACCGATACCTAAATTTTTAATTCTTTCCATTTCATACCATTTATCTATCAATCCAGATTGAGTTAAGTATTGTATGACCTGCTCGAATCTTTTAAAATACCATGATTGCGGAGTCATTGTTATTACTAACCATTTTAGTGAAATGTAATCTTTCAGAATAGAGACGTTAGGTATTCCATGCATTAGGGCGGAATAATGAACTTTACGCTCGGCATCTTCTAAATCAAGCAGACATGAAACATTCTTAAAAGATTTGACGATTAAATTATCTGTACAATTTTTAACTAAACGATCCATCGGATCACTAATGGCTTTCTCGCCTAGATTTCGAAGACTTGAATCTCCTGTATCGAATAAAAGTTGACGATGATAATGAGACGTCATAAAAATAATCCCGAATTTCTCAAGCTCCTTCCAAGTATTTATTTTAACCTGCTTGTTTAAGTCCAGTTGTATTACTAGCAATTGATCAATGACAATAGCTGAATAAACAACTGATACAAACAGAATCGACAAAAAAACAATTCTCTCAGCAAATTTTCTTGTTTTATCATTCACACTTAGCCCAAGTATAGCATACCATATATTATTTATATTCCAAAATCGCTTATCAAATTTCATGAACCGAGCCGAAACTCGTACACCAACAATAATTACTATCGTACCGATAAAGAAGGTGAAAAAGCTTTCCGACATCTTTATGTCGTTGACTTGCATGATAGGAACTAGAGCAACTACGTACAGAGGGCGGCGAACGTGACAAAATCGGATAGATTCGTAATAGCTTATAACAGACTCACTGCCTAGATATTTATTTATATCCGTTGTAAGTGGCAAAAAAAAATAGTTTGCCGAAACATCAGTCGTTTTATGTGCTAAATTTTGCAATGCGAATGACTGAATTTTGCATCTCTTACTAACATTGCGAGGCATATACTTTTGATTCCCGAGAAGGCGCCACGTAAAGTTACTAACGTCAGCAATAGTTTTTAATGTTAGACCTTGAGGACCGGTCAAAGTTTTCGGATTGAAGCAGCCTTCGGAATTCATTTGTACATTCAAGTTTCCAATAGTAGGTCTGAATTCCATCTTTAATATACGTCCATCCAAATTCTTAGTATTATCTGGGAAAATTTCAACGATGGATAAAAAACTCTCAATTGTGTATACTTTTGAAATGGGATTGAATTGATGGACCAAAGCAACTGATAAGAGATTTGAAGTTGCAATCACTACACTGTCTGTATAATCTTCAGATATTTCTAATAGCTTTATTTGTGCGATTATTTCTAATAATCTTTTACAATATTTTCTTTTATAAAATTGCCTCAAAAAATTTTCAACTATAGTAGAGGGTACTTCCCTAGGGTGAAATATGATCATTAACATTTTTATTCTTCCTAGAGGAAAAAAAAACAAATCACAGAAGTCTTCTATTTCTCGTGATAAATTATTATATTCTGTAATGGTGAAGATTGTAATTATTAAATTATTTAGCAAAAGTAAATTTGAATTAAAAGGTTTCTCCATAGTTTCGAATCTTGTGTTGTAAATAACTATTGGGACATTTTGCGAAGCTACAGAAGTTATATGATTAATACGTTGCTTATACTTGTCAAGATTTTCACTCAGAATAATTAAAACTGTTTCATACTTTAAATTTGAATAACTATTCAAATACTTGTTTAAATGATTCAGCCAATTACATTGGCAATTAATAAAAAAAATTGTTAAAATAAATAAAAATACTATAAATCTTATTGTCATGTTTAATTTTTAGTAATTAAATTATAATTATTTCAAATTTATTTATTAAGTAAAAACATATTTTAAGAGGAAGTTTAGTTCTTCCTCTTGACTGCGTGATGATAACTAACTGCACAAATTATCTATTAGTACAACTTTACTCCCTTGTTGCATAATGTACTATTACATTTTAAGAATATAAAGAAATTTTTAAACTTTTTCAATAGTTTTTACCGATGATCGCAAAAATAAAAAGCAAGAAAGATTGAATATACGTTTCAGTACTCTCCCCCTCGAGCATAAAATAACTTATGAATGGCTTCTAAAGTATTTATCTGTAATTCAGCAATTATTAGATTTAATTAATCTAAATAATGTATGTTCTCGTGTACTTACGTTATTATAAAAAGAAACATTAGCACTAATAGATAATTTGTGCAGTTAGTTATCATCACGCAGTCAAGAAGAAGAACTAAAGTTCCTCTTAAAATATGTTTTTACTTAATAAATTGATCTCAAATGATTATAATTTACAAATTAAATATGATAATTAGATTCATAGTATTTTTATTTATTTTAACAATTTTTTTTATTAATTGCCAGTGTGATTGGCTGAATCATTTAAACAAATATTTGTATAATTATTCGAGTTTTAAATACGAAACAGCTTTAATTGTTACAGGTGAAAATCTTGACAAATATATGCAACGCATTAATCAAATAACCGCTGTAGCTTCGCAAAATGTTCCAATAATTATTTACACCAAGAAATTTAAAATTGCTAAAAAACTTTTTAATACTAATTTACTTTTGCTAAATAATTTAGTAATTGCGATCTTCACCTTTACGAAACACTATAATCTAACGCATTTGTCACGCGAATTAAAAGAGTTATGTATATTTTATTTTTGGCCTCTTGGAAGAATAAAAATGTTAATTATTATATTTCATTCTAGAAATGTATCGACCACAATAATTGACAGTTCATTAAGACAAATCTATGATCAGAAATACTGTAGAAAATCATCAGAAACAAATGCACAAATAAAGCTATTAGAAATTGCTGAAGATTATACAGACAATGCAGTATTTGCAACTTCAAATCCCTTATCAAATGCTTTGATTCATCAATTTAATCCTGTTTCAAAAGTATACACAGTTCAGAGTTTTTTATCAATCATCGAAATTTTCGCAGACAGTGCTAAGAATTTGGACGGACGTATATTAAAGATGGAATTCAAACCTGAAATTCAAAAATTAAATGTTCAAATGAATTCCAAAGGCTGCTTCCATCAAAAAACTTTGTCCGGACCTCAAGGTTTAACATTGAAAACTATTGCAGAGGTTAGTAACTTTACGTGGCGTCTTCTTGGGAATCAGGACTCGATGCCTCGCAATGCTAGTAAAAGGTGCACAATTCAGGCATACACATTGGAAAATCTAGCATATAAATCGACCGATATATATGGAAACTTTTTCTTTTTGCCATATCTACTGGATGTGAAATCGGTTCTAGATGATAGAATTTCAAACTTATTGAATTCTATCCGATTTTGTCACGTTCGTCGGCCTCTACCTACAGTTGCTCTAGTTCCTATCATGCACGCAGACGAGATAAAGATATCGGAAAACTTTTTCATCTTTTTCATCGGTACGGTAGTAATTATCGTTGGTGTCCAAATTTCGGTTCGTTTCATGAAATTTGACAATCGATTTTGGAATTTAACAAATATATGGTATACTACACGGAAAAAAATTTGGTCGTGGAATTCCACCAGTTTATGGAATCTACAGCGCTCGATCCGATTGATATTGGTTCAATTCAATGTTGGAGTCGTG
>JAPYZB010008994.1:0-10264 GCA_030522745.1 Eupelmus kiefferi | reverse complement strand
GCGCGACGTCGACACTGCGGCAAAATGGACTGGCTTATGTATGAAAACGAGCCTCTGGGAAGAAAAAAATTAATGACTTCCACGAGGCCCCTTGAGGCATTGCAGAGCGTCCCACTGAATGTGCAGTCTCGGAGAGCTTCGTTAATCTCATTTTCGTTAATTAAACACCCCAGGACGAGTCGCGGCGCTCGCGGACCGCGAATTTCAAGAAGTATGATGAGACGAGGATTTACATTGGCTGCCGCGGCTCTGTGGGAATGTAGCAAGAGAGAGGGGATTTTTTTTTCTTTTTGGGTGGGATTTGGGATATGGTCTTTTTTGGTTTGTTCGTATTCTTGGTGGATGAATTAGTGAAGCTGAGATTGTGAAAGTTTCTCCTGGATCTTAATTTTTTGAGAGCTGGATGTATTTTTGTTGTAAATTAATTAATTGTCCTTTTCAAAATGTTGTGGAATATCTTTTCTGTTCTAATGCAGATTTAGATTGAATTATCTGTATAATATATTTTATTTTGAAGTTTTCGAAATATATAGGTCGACATGTAACTGATGTCGAATTTAAATTGAATATCGAAATGAAAATCTCCTGTCGAATCAAGTTTACGAGATATTATAATGGAATGTATGAATATTGGAAATAAAGAATTTATTAATATAAAACAACAGATTTTTAGTTATAAGTTAAAGAGAAAACGATCTACTGAAGTTTTTCTTAACTTTTTTTAGTTACGTTTCATATTTATCAAGACACGAAAAGTAACTTTTTTTAAGGAAAAAGATATTTACTATAAATTTTGTAATATTAACTATATATGTACACCAAATATTTTTTTATCAAGCATAAACTGCTACATCACATGTTTATAGAAACTTGACTTTTTCTGAAAACACGAAATCGTTACGTAGATTCTAAAAAAAAAACTGATTTTGGTTTACGAGAAGTCCACGTGCTCCCTTACTAGAGCACGAAGCGTCGTCAAACCGACATTCTTGCAATTTTCTATACCCGCACTTTCATGTTTTACGGCTGTTATAAAACTCGTGTAAAAAAGTGGTTACTGCATATAAGAGAATCAATTTCGTTATGGGTTTTCAGGTGATTTTAAGACGATTCCTCGAAAAGTAACTTCACATCTCGAAAGATTATTTAGAGCAAAAACTTTTCGTTTCATAAGTTTATTTTTTGTTATAAAATATAAAGTTTTACGTTATTTTGTGGCACATTTTTCAAAGTAGAACTCTCAGCAAATAATTTGTTACAGTTACTCATGATTCTAAACTTTTATATTGAGAAATATAGGACGTACGGAAGTTTCGATATTTTTCAACCTTATGAAAATCAAAGTTTTAATAAATGTAAATAAAAACGTTTCTTACGCTTGAACAATTTTGAAATTTCATTACTCCAGTAGAAATAAATCCTTTTAAAATAATATTACAAACACTTCTACTTTAAAATTCAAAGTATTTAACTTCTTACTTTTTCCACAGTTACCCGTTCGTTAGTCCCTTAAGAAAAAAAGTAAAAAAATAAGTCAACAACGCCAGATTAATACAGAAAAATCCAGAAAGCAATCTAATTTTAGATTTCGCGCAATCTGGTTCCCTTAAAGCACCTAATTGTCCTAAAAACGGCGCGAGATAAAATAAAGGAACTATATCACTGCGAAGAAGAAAAAAAAAGTACCATCTCTCGGCCCGGCGGCTGACACATTTTTTCAAGGGCCGGCCGGGCACTCTCTCTCACCGATGTAAAGTGCCTCGTGGAAAATCGTTGCATTAACTCGACTTTTCAGCTCACGGCGCAGCTTTAACCCGTGCGGACGCGTCCGTGTCGTCGTTAAGCCGACGTTGATGTTGATGAAAGACGAGGCGCCGCTAGGTTAAAGCTCGGGCGCTGGGAAAAAGAAAAATCGACACGTGTGATAAGGGAAGAGAGAGGAGGAGCTTTTTCTCTTTGCGACGCGAAAAGAAGAGCGAGTCGAAGATTATACGAGATAAAGAGCTTCTTTGTTTTTGCGAGAGGAGCTGGCGAGATGTGCAGCGTGTTATTTGTGCGGTGAGGAAAGGAGAGGGGGGAAATGGAAGGGCGAGTAATGGAATAATTTATTTTTGAGGCGCTGCATGCTGCGGGCTGATGGATGAATCTTGAGAAAGATCGATGATTGCTTTACTCATGGTGCGTCCTATTTTAGTTCCTCCATTGTCCTTTGGAGTCCATCTGTGGATTAGTGTAGCTAGAATCTGTATTGTAATTTGTTTAAATTTTATAAAGTTGGCCAAATGTGTTTTGAAGAAGAAATATTAATATAATTACTTTATTTGGTAATTCATATGAAGAAATATAAAAATTAAAATATTTGATATTATTAATAAATCAGGTAATGAATGATAATTATTGAAAAACAATAACTGGTGATTCAATTTTAAAATATTTATTGATGTTTGTCATCAAATATACATGATTCCATGGTTCAAATTTATGCAGGCTTACAATTAGCCACATCTACAGTGTATAATGAAAACGTGATTCTGGAGGTGTCGCACTCAACTTCTAATGTAATCTGGTGTCACTCTCTTGTAAGTAATTAAATCTTAACTTTGAATACACAAGTGCGCGAACTATGTTTAATGAATGGATTTATCTTGTTTATTAAAGTTTCATTGTGTTAGTTTAAAAGCAACAGCCATGGAAATTACATTACGTTGATTTTTGATATGTTTAATCTACGATACATCTTCTCCTTTTATTTACAACTTTATTCTTCCCTTAGAAACATTGATAAAATTTCCAACTTTACTAAACTGAAAGATAGTTCTATTAGAATGCTATATAAAACTTGAAATTGTCTAAGCTCTAGTGTTTGTTCTTCACTGATTGCATTCAGTTGATTGTTAATGCTGATACATGCAACTAATTTAAATGAGCACGAAAATGACCTGTTATCAGATAATGTTATGCTGATAATTAAATATAATTTTCTCCTCTTAATGCTGGGTATTCTTATGTTTATAAACTTTTGATAATTATTTGATTTCAAATTTCTGTTTTAAACGTAGCAAATATACTCTACCGCAGATCTGTGTACCTTTCTTACAAAACAACTAAACTTTCAAAATACTTTTAAAGTCGTCATTTTCCAATGCTTTAAACAGTACTTATTTTAGCAGTACGCCCTATTCTTTAAAATTTAATGGAAAAAACAATTTTTTAGCAATGATGGATAATGTTAAAATGATAGAAAAAATTGTCGATTAACTAATAGAATTTGAAAGTAGTTGTGTTGTTACATATAATCTGTTGTTCATAAAATTGTTCATGTACTTGTACAGAGAAGACAATCAAAAAAGCTTTCGGGAAAATTTTCATCTTCCAGAATACTCTTAAAATTTTCAGACTGATTCACTGTTTAAATTTTGAAAAATACTCATTTAAGGTTCATTTATTTTTGGAATTTTTACTTCATAATACGCTATGTAATGCCGATGAATTTCGAAAAAGTGAGGTAGAGTGGGGAATAATGGAGCTTAGAGAATAATGGAGCAATTATTATTACTATAACTTCAATTCTTACATACAGCAGGAATGCGAGTTAATGTAAAGAAAATTTTATTAATTTTCGTTTAATAAAATGTACTTTAATATGAAGATAATTTTAATTAGAATTTTAAATAATTGATTTAACATTGATTTAGTTTTCTTAATGCTCTATTTCACCCTGATGACATGCATCATTTCTTCCAATCGGTTTTGAATCATAGTGCTTTTCAATGATTTTTATTAATGATTTTAATTATTTAAGTAACCTTAAATATCATTTTAAATCCAATAGAGTACTGTAAGCTTAAGTGCTCTATTATTTCCCCCATTAGCTTATAATTCAAAATATATGCAGAACATCAAATTCATATTTTGGAAGAGTATTGTTGAATATCAAAATTAAATTATTCCAAAATTTTGTATGATTCTCTTTTTTATTAAATTATTAAATTTTATGATCAACAAGCTATATGTTGTAGTTCAGCTACCTTACGTTTACATGTTGCATAAAAATTTACCGCGTTACTTAACAGAATACATAGTGCATGATTTCGGCTTTTTTATAAAATTGTGTTACAGTATATAATCATAAGTTTTGATGTCGATCACAATTTTGGGGTGATTTGAATTTTACGAACTTTCAAAGCGCTATTTACAATCATTACGCGATATGCGTACGTATGTTTGATTTCTTGATTGTGTCCCATTGCTCGACTCGCGAAGTCACTTCGACGCCCTTACAAAAACATTACAAAACTATACAGTACTATTTATCTAGATTTTATAAATAAATATTACGTTACAAAATGATTCTATAATTAAAGGTAACATTAATTTATTTTCCTCGATATGATTTCATGAAGAGTTCACTCATATAAAAAAGTTTGCTAAAATATACAGCTACAAAACTATTAAAAATACCGTGAGTGCTATATTAAATAATCAATATATTAGAAACGAGTATCCATAATTCTTAATAAATATTCATAATATATCGTAGAATATAACTATAATATAAATTGAGATCTTCAAGAAATACTAAAGGTTCAGTGATTATATTATCATACAACAGTTAAATTAATACTTGAAGAACACAGCGGGGTGAACACAGTCAATGAATATACGTACCTAGAAAATTCAATGTAAATTTAAAATAGTCTCAGAGCAGTCCTTTAATAGTACTGAATAGTTTGTCAAAAGGAAGATATACAAAATATTATTAACTAATCGATACACATTTCATGAATGTCGATGTAAAAAATGCGTTGTTCCTCTGTTTATTCTCTACTGACTTTTTAGACCGGATCTGGCGCTGGAGCAAGCAGTTGCATACTAGATGATTTCGCTATCTGAAAAACGATTTAAACACATCATGCAATATAATATAATATTTAATATAATTAAATCAGATATATTTTTAATTATTTGAAATATCATTACAAAAAAAGGATATATATTTGCAAAATTCAATCATTAAAACCAACTGCAAATACTCTATATAAAATATGTACTATAAAATGTTTATTTTACAAAAAAACGATAATGGTACAAAAGAAAAATGAAAGACGTGTAACAGAAAAAAAGGGCTACCTGGTGTTTTGGTTGCTTGTACGACTTTCTCGAGTAGACTTTCAGCACTCTGCAATTGCAGGCGACGGAGAGCGCGACTGCCAGGCCCTGTTGAAGCAAAATAAAGGCTTGAAGAAAGCTTCGGAGAATCGCGTAAGAGCGTCGGTACACGGAAAGGTGAGCAAATCTATATCGAGGGCTTTCCACAAGAAAGCACCCTCTCTTCTACTCAACGAGAACCCCGTCGTTCTGGGTAAACCAACCGGATGAACAGAATTTTGTCCTTTCCGAGGCAAAGTTTGTTCCCTCGTCTTGTTTGAACATTTCAAAGTTTAATGGCATTCAGAACTGAGATACAAGTTGTTGTAGCATAATTTGAAATTTAATTTTGCGTAGACTCAAAGCTTCAATAAGGATAAGCGTTTAATTTTATTAAAGTTATTTAACTGTGATTCAAAGTTGCTCTATGCTGTAATTAATTCTTTTATGATTCTTTTCAAGCTGCTCGTTAATAATTTGTGCAAAGTATCGTAATGACGTATATTTTTATTTCTTTGTTCAAACTTTAATGTCTAATAATATTAATAAAATTATTATTATCAAACCAAGTTTCATAATAGCGTTATTATTTAAAGAAAAATTTCAGACTAAAGATATAAAAAGTACAATATACAAAACTAACTTTACATAGTAATAAATTATAAATTAAAATTCTTTAATATGTAAAAATAAAGGTATAAGAAATATCACAAAAAATACTAAAAATTGCTATTAAATTTTATCCTTCTCTTCCAGATTATAGGTTACATAAAAATACGACCTTAAGATAAAAGAAAAAGAAAAGTATAAAAAAAAAACGCGCTGACCTGCAGCGAGTGGCCGGTGCAAAAGATCGCCCACAAAAAGGGCACCTTCCATACGCGCGATGCGACTCCGCAGCCAGCTACCAGGCCGATGATAAGGCTGACTTTCAGGAAAAGCATCAGCTGCAGTGCCCGCCTCCTCTTCATTTTTTCACGTTGCTTTATCTCCAGCTGCATGCTGCACGTGTACCTATATTTTTTTTTTGGAACATACAAAAGGCGGAGCGGTGAGTGTTTGCGCGAAAAACTACGCTCTCGGGTAGCAAGAGTCGAATTTACGCAAAAGAATTCTCCGAGCTCCGCCGAGCGCGGAGAATTTCTTTTTCGGCGAGAAAAAATGCTGTTATTTCGTGTGCGCTTTACCTGGCTACGATGGCCGCTTTAAGTAGGTAGTAGCCCGCGCTGAGCAGGAGCAATATCACCGGTATGCCGAACGCGTAGACTGTTGCCTTTGCGCCCAAAAACCTGGAACGAGAGAGCATGGGAAAAGAAAATTTTTCTGTTCCTTTACGGTGCGGTGAGAGTCGCGGCGGCGAAGGGCGCAGGAAATGAGAAAGCCGGGTAAATACGTGAGTGCTGCGGCACGCAAAAGGGGCTTCTCTAAGAGTTTTACGTTTATCTGTGGGACGCTTTGATGTTGTGAACTTTATGTATTAAAAGTTCAAAGAGAATTTTAATAAAATATATGATCTTTTTTCTTTCTTTATTTAATTAATTTGTCTTAATTATTTACTAATTTATTCTTTATTTTGTTCTAGTTGTAAATTAGGCACGTGCAAGTTGTGCTAAGCATTACGTACTCCAGCCTGTTGCTTTGCCAGCCTTTTGTTTTGTGAGACAATCGGTGTAAGAAATTGTGATCAATCGCAAGACAATGTAAGTTGTAAATTTTTGTAGGTTTCTGTGCGTTTTTATTCCTTTTTATAAGTTTACCAAAACTTACTTAGTCACAAAAAGTTAAAGAAAATTATCTAACATTTTCAGATACGTACAATTTCTTATGATTTATCCAATAATTATTTTACACATACTTACATAAAGTTACAAAGATTACGAAAATTTACAATTTTTAAAATAAACATACATATTTTTTCATCTGCTATTTTGTATCGTATAAGAACAATTGAAGGTTGTGAAATTGTAAAAAAATATGTAATATTAGAAGAAATTGTTTGTTTTTGTAAGAAATCAAAATATCACAAAACTTTACAGAAATTTACAAAAACTTACAATTTCTTAAAATTTCTTACATTTATTATTTTTTTGGCATATTGAATAAAATCTAGGATTAAAGAAATTCTAAGAAGTGTACGAAATCGATGGGAAAGTTATACAAATATAACGAACAATGTAATAAAAGAAAACAATATGATCTTTTTACCAGCAATTAAAAGGCATGAGATCGTCAACTTTCCAGATATCATTGGTCTCACGCATCTGTAGCAGCGTTGCACCGCCAAGACTGATAAGGGGTGCACCCCAGGCGAACACGCTGTATTTAAGGTACGTCGGCGGATCGTCTCGGCTAGGAATCGAGGCGACGGTAGCATATAGGTGATGGCACATCGCAGCCAGCCAGCAGACCACCGAAACGCGCAGATACTGCAAACTCATACCCAGAGAAATACACAGTTCCGAGTCCTAAAACATTAAAAATAAAAAAATTTTTTAGCGTTTAATAAATGCATATATATTATTAGTTCTTATGTTTGAGAAGAAAATTTATTTTAATTTCTATTAAATTAATTATTATCTAAATTTTTATCACATTTCTGTGATGCCTTTTGTAAAAGAGTATAGATACATCTTTTTTTATGATGGGGTAACTTAGTAAATTAAGTCATGTTTAGGTATTTGAATTTAATACTGGGAATGAATACTATTATTGTTTAACATATTTGATACTTTAATTTTGTAGATTAGTTTAGATAAGCATGTTTTCAGTATTACGCCATCTAATAGACTTTACGAAAAACTAAAATTAATGATTTTTTCACTCACTTTAAGGTATTTATATTTACGAAATAATTCCGAGATATTCGAAAAACTATAACAGTATCTAATGTATGGACGTTAGATAAAAATGTCAAAACATAGGGCTGACATTCCTGTAGATTTTGCACACTGCTACACCACTTTTGTGGAAGTAATAATGATTGATTATCCAGGACGGAAATTGATTAAATTAATTAGTTTTAATAAACGTTTTCAAAAAATGGATTTTTAAGAAGAGATGCGCAGTACTGCGATGAAAAATTCAAAACACAAAACATATATACATTTTTCAATACGTTATTGACGTCTAATGAATCGACGGTTAAAATTTTGAATTTAGATTGGATTGAAGAAACTTTTAAAAAATTGTTTATCGTAGCATCAAATAGAAATATCAACATATTATATACATAGCAACAGTTTAATCCGTTTATGGGCTTTTTTTTTACCGATGTTCCAGAGGAATTAAAAAGTCATATGAACAGTAAAATATTCTTAGAAGAAATCGAATATGTCAAAAATTACATTAATGAATTCGCTCCTCAATGTATCATTACTGTTTTCAAAAAATTGGATAGAAACGTGTACTGTGTTGGCACAAATTGCACGTATTGCGATATTGAGAAGAAAGTCAATAAAAGTAACAATATTTATTTCATTTTGCGCAGAGATGTTGCGCAGGTGCAATTACGTTGCCACAATTGTAGCGGGCGAAAGTACCTGCTCAATTCATTCGAAAACAGCATTTAAAGTTGTCATGTCATTATTGAGAATGTATTAAAAATCGATTTTTTAATAAAGATTTTTTTTCACAATCTAACGTACCAATATATCATATATCTAAACATTTTTTATACATATTAGTTAAGACTGGCTTACAAGTTATTGTAAGGAAAAAATTTTAAATTTATATTTAAACAATTAGTTTATTGTCATAATGCATAAATAAAGTATGTATATTATATAGCTCTGACAGCCTCTTAAATTACAAATATTTTAAACGCTTATAAAATTTTAATTTTGCGCAATAAAATTATTTTTTAATATCATGTATTAAAAAAAAAGTTTTTAAATAAAACCAATCAATAAATATATAATAGAAAAACGAAAAAAATTTTTAATTTATTTAAAGGTTACGGCAATCATTAAAAATGCTAAAAATGTTTTATCTTACTTTCTGATGTAGAATATCAAAATACTATTTTTTCAATTCCCGTAAAGCAATATCTAGCTTCAGTTAAACCCCTTTTAAGGGTCAGCTCGACCGTAGTGCAATGGAAGAGCCTCGCCCTGGAGGAACCGCCTTCATGATCACGGTAGCCTCTGCGCCAGGTAAGTATGCTTTCAGCCACCCCGACTTCTCTTATAACCCCTCAGCCTCACTTTTTCTCTTGCGCGCGCTGGACTTCCTATCTCCTATACACGGGCGACCGGTCCTTCTCGCCATCTGATGGTTACTTGCGGTAGCTCTAGTGTGGCGGTTAGCTTTCTATCGCCCCCCCCCTCTTGCTGTTGCGCGCTACTATACAGGAACTAACACTGCTCTAGGATTGGATTTTTCTGAACACGTGTGTGTATGCTTATTCATCGGTACTTTGATTTATTTTGATTTTTTGAGTATTTAATATAGTAAATATTATAATAATAATATGCAAATAAATGAACTTTATAAAAATAATAAAAATTATTTATTAATATTTTAACATAAAATAATTTCTTATTATAAGCATAAACATAGAATATTATTATTAAAAAATATACATGTTTACTATTTACAATAGTGGATTTCTTAATAAATAGTAAAAAAATTCACTACTTTATTGTGAATTTTCACTATTTATTAGTTGCGATTGCTCCACTAATTTCACTAATAGAGAAATTCCCACTATTTTAAATTTACAGAGTTAGCGAAAAAGATATATGTAGACTATAATTTTTTTTATTAATTTTCATTTTGAGATGATTAAAGATTAAATTCTTGTTTATGTAATTTTTTGTATATTTCAATGAATGATAGTAATAATAGGAATAAAATATATATTATGAATTCTAAAGCAATAATGATACTCTACTCTGCAAATTTTAAATAGTGCAAATTAAGTAAAGGTTTCACTTTATTTTTGATCTTTTTTTTTGTTAATGTTGATTTAAAAAAATATATTTATAACTGCCTTTGGTAATTATTAGTTATCAACTTCGAGTACGTGACTTAAGTAAATTCTTATCTGTACAATGTAATAATATAAAAACATATGATAAGTGCCAATATAGGCTACTTTTATTCTTTATAAAATATG
>JAPYZB010008973.1:0-12572 GCA_030522745.1 Eupelmus kiefferi | reverse complement strand
TTAAAGTATGAAAAGTACCGCACAGAACGAATTTATTTTTATGGTCTGGTCAGCAAAAGTTCATAACTTATGCAACGTTTTTACGGTAAGTGCACACGCGTCGTTTGCAACAGTTATGCCCATTTGCATCTTCAAGATGTTTCGATTTTCAGTACCCATCAAAAACTTATAAATACTTCGGTAAAAAAGAAGATTATTAATTCACTAATTGAGTCAATTTAGTGGTGTTAAATGCACGGTGCTTTCTTTTTCACTTCACTACCAACATCCTGTGGGCACAATTACAGTTTATGCGCTTTTTTTCTATATAAAGGAAAACAAAGAGAATAATCTTTCCATAAAGTAGACCACGACGCACTGAATTCACGCAAATTAGCGATTATCCCAAGAAACGTGCACAATTTCATCTGATGTAAAACAATGTTAAATTATGTAATTATTTATAAAAGATTTTAAACTTTAAGATTTGAAGAAAAACATTTAAATACTAAGAACAAGTTCGTAATATGCCATATAATTTATAAAATTATACATCATATCAACTTGTAATGAGGTAAAGAATATAACAAAATATACACGGAAAATTTTATTTTTAAAATTCACATAAGAAACGATCAAAAAACGTTTCCTGTGCGTTGAACTACTAAGTTTCACGAGAATAATTACTCACGATTTTTTCATCAAAATCGAAAAAACGACCCATTATCATCCTTAATAAAACGATCCATTCCATCCCGAAACAGATGCCTCAAAACCAATTATCTAAAGAACTACCACTCACGCTGCACTCCCATAACCCAAAAGACTAAAAGTCAAAAGCTCTCATCCCACTTCAAATTAATTACCTCCAATCCAACAATACCCAAATCTCAAGATCAAGCACGCAGCTCTTCACTCGGAAAAAGTGCCGATTCACGGTCCGAAAAGAGTCATCCTTCAATATACGGGCAAGGCCCGCCGCGGGCCACGGAAATTCCTCAGCAGCTCGTGAAAGATAAAGTATGAGCATACAGACGCGGCTCTCTTTAGTGAGAGCAGGGTCCAGTGAGCGTGAAAACGAGATAGGCGGTACGCTTGGCCATTGTGAGCCGCGCACGCTTTTCTCTAACGATAGCCCGTAAAAATTTAGCGCGGCATCGCTCCTCGCTTACTTGCTTTGCTTAGGCCTGCCACTCTCGACTCGCTCCGTGCGCGCATGTATATAGTCACGGCGCTCGTTTCCGCGCGCGCCGACGAGAGAAATCACGGCGCGTCGCCGAGCGAAACTCGCTTTAATCTTTGCCCGCGAGATGCGTGCTTGGGATACGCGGTCGGGATTAAAATGGGTTTTTCGGGGACTGAGCATTGGATAAGCGATAAAGGGGGCCGGGGTATTGAGATTTTATTATTTTGTTTTGCAAATATTTATAAAATATGTTTGAGTTAACGATTAATATGTGATGTTATGCATATTTTTGGATTGGTCACGGAAAGTTGAAATAAAAAATTATTCAACACTTAAGATTCCCATATAAGATTCAAATTATAAATAAATTTTGAGTGAGTTTGAAATTGTTCTAGATTACTAAACTATCTAACTGTATTATGGATATCTGATCATTCGACAAAATTAATCGACAATCTTATTAATCGATACGTGTTCATTAAGTTCAACATCATTAGAAACTTGAAAGTTTAAGTATGCGTGACTATGATATATTATGTAGGTGATGATACTAATTAAGTTAATTTCGACTAATTTGTATTTTTTGTCAAAATAATTAATATATTATCAAAATTTTGAAAATATTATATATTCACTGTATAAACAAGAAATTTAAATAAATGAATTCATGACATATTATTTGTTTATCGGTTTTAAAATTTAACAATAGTTTAAAAGTTTTAAAGTAGTTCTACTGCCACTTATCTTTCTTGTTTACTCTTTGCATGCAAACATTTTCAAATAAAAAAGTCATTCCAGCTTAACGATAATAGTAACGCGAAATCCAACCAACCGATTTGAGCCGACTCCGAGCAAAACTCGAAGTGTGTCACTTCCTCGAATTACTGTATCACTGAACAAACGTGTCACTGTATTCGACAAAAATAGTAAAAGGTGATAAAGAATTTTCGAAACTGCTTTACTGCCGACACCATAACTATCTTGCAACAATCCTTCAACGATTCCATCGGTGTACCGTAGATCCGCATTCGCCCACTGACACAATCGCTTATCACCTCCTGACCCGCTCGTAAAACGCCAAAGATACGATCGCTCGATCGATCTTAAACACAATATTCCTCCCAAGTCTCTAAATCACTCCGATCGCAACGAAATCGTTAAAACCAAAAGCACCGAGCTCAAGCGCCGATGTACCGTCGCCGAGCACCGTTTCAAGCCCAACCGATCCTCACATCCATCCGCTAACCTCTCTCCTTTTCAGACTGCCTCCGTCAAAGTCGCATTCGATTCGCGTAAGTCTGGCGCGCACTGCAAAAGAGGAAAAAGTCGTGCACACAAGGGGCGCGCTTATGCGCGGGCAGCCCGTTATGTTAATGCGACTTTTTCGAGCCACGCACCGCTAACGGTCGGAAGAGTGCACGGCGCCGTATCCGTAGCCGAGCTCGCGCGTCGCTGCCGATTCCAATTTTTTTTCCTCCCCCCGCGGCTCGCTTGATTATCGTCATTAGTGCGTGGATCGTGAAATAATCGTGGGTGTGCGCGAGCGCGCTACTGGATCGTAGAGTGGAGGGAGACGGATACGCGGGGACATATAGTCGTATGTGTGAGTTCGGCGTTGTTCGAAGCGCCCGCTCGTAAAACTATAACGGTCCACTTTGCCGAACCTGAATTCGTGAAGGTGCGTGTAAGTGTGTGTATATGTGTACTTTTTCTTTTTTTCCGTGCCGATGAGCGCGATATGTATAGTATTGTATGCGTATGGGAAAAGAGGACTGTCGAATGGGATGTTGCGGATGTTTTTTTGGCGATTCGATAGTTAACATTCTTTGAGAGTTGGCGGCTAGTTTTCGATACCTAGTTTGGATTCTTGGAAGAGTATTAAGAATTAATCTTTGTCGTAATCTGTTTTTTAAAGCAGAGAAAAATGGTCTATTAAATATTACTGTATTCTTTTGAAAAAATAAAATGTACTCGCAAGGTAAATATGCATACTAATATATATATATACACTAATCCATTGTTTGAAAGCAAAATATTTTTGTTCAGTTAAATTTAAAAAAGTCTGGTCAAAATACATAATTATTAAAACACAGAGACTAATTGAATAATTCTTTCAATAAACTCAACAATTATTAGTAGCCTATAAAATAATAGACTAAATATTAGAATAAATCTACTTTTCAAAACATAAATTATAATGGAACCTTTAATGGAAAAAATAACAAAGAAGTTTTTTTAATAATTTAAGTATTACAATAAGTAAAAACAAATAGGTACAACGTTTTTAAAACATCTTACATGAAAAGACAAATTATAGTAACTTTAATTATTATATGTACATAATAAAAGTGATAGAAACTAAATAATAGTAAGTTATACAAGTAAGTAGAGATAAATACATTCATCTACTAAAAATCTAATTTAATTCATTATTTAAAATATAGTATTCTTAGTAGGTAAATAAAACTATTATTATAAACTGAAAAATATAATACAGTATTAAAATTTTATATGTTTGAAAATTTTGCAAAAAATAAATCAGTTAAAAAGTGTAACTTTAGATATTGTTTAAAACTATTGAGTGCCTTGAACTCGAAAAATTACACTGAAATTAAATATAATATATATAATTTATGTTTTATGTGTATTGCAGACGATTCAGCTTTTCCGAGAAATTGCAGTACTTTAAATACTAGTAGTTAGGTATAACTTTTGCAGGTATATCAGATTAGTAAAATCATACGTTTATAAATGCTATTTTTAAATTAAAATTACAAAATTATTAATGAAAAAGAAAATTAAGTTCTCGTTAAAAAATATATTCAATGCTTCAATGTTATATTTTAAATCTAATTATCATAAAAATAAGTATTTTTTATAAAGAGGCTTGTTTCATAAGAAAAAAAATTACATAGTTATCTTAAATAAGAAAAATGAGGTCTGTAACATTTGATAGTACTAAATATCAGTAATAAGAATGATATGAAGAATAATTTAAAATTTTACAAAACTGTACAATAGTATACATCATACCACCAAGTACTTTTAGCGGACTAATTATTAAACGTTTGTAAGTATACAGAAAAGTATTATAGGCCTAATGTCCGCAAAGTTTAATATACTTTTACTATAATCTGCAATGGGAACTGTAATAATCTCTAATTACAGCAGTGACTACAGTGGCTTTTAATTTTCTGACTAATGTGATATTAATATAACTTCTACATACATCAATTACAATAAAATTAAGTATCACAAAGTCTTAAAAAAAATTAGTTTTATATAATTTATAAAACATTTGACAATTGCAATTTAATTTACTTATACAAATCGAAAGGATACTGAATTTCAAAAATCTGATTCCATTGATTTATAACATTATGCTTTGTTAAACCTTCATGAACTCAATTACAATATATCAAAAAATGATATGTACATGTTACCATATTTGAAAAAATTTCAAATACCAACAAATATAAATAATAAAATTGTATTTAAAGAATCAATGTCATTACCATCCTCAATTTCAGCAATAAGATCGTTTACTTCACATTCTCCCAATCCCATACCCCCGAACAATTCTTAAAAAAACAAGGTCCGACTCGCACATTCCAAACAGTAGTAGTCGTCAGAAGAGTGATCCGACCGTCCGTTCCCCTTAAAAATATCCTCATTCGAAAGTCCAGGCGTGCGAGAGACCAGCAGCAGGAAGTTCGAGCGACCGAATGACGTAGACGGCGAAAGATCACCGATACAAGCACGCGTGTTCACGGGGAGATCGTTGAGCTGGCGCTCCTCCAAATCTGTTAGTGGGTCAGTCGTGCGCGTGGGGCCAATGCACCTACTTACTTAAGGCACTCTCCCGTCAGGTGTGCGCGCGCGCGGGTTTTTCTCGTGCGCGACCTTGACCGCAGACTTGCTATGTTCATCCCATGCGAGCTGGCAGAAAGAGAGGCGAAATCCTTTCAGGACCAACGGGACCCTGCCGGTCGTTGCAATTCTTGCCTCGCTCTTTTCCTTTTTCGTGTTTAGAGTCTTGGTTTCGTTGGATGTCGAGGCAAACGAAGTTTGTCAGAGGCAATTGCGAATTGTGGGTTTAGAGTATTTTTTGCCGTTTGCTGATTGTCTTGGCTAAGTTAGTCTGGGATTTCTTTTCGGCATGTTTGAAGGGAATCGTGTCGTTTTCAAGAGTAGCTGTTTTGAGATTGAATGGAAGAGTGAAAAGGTGATCTCAAAAGTTTTCTTGGAAACTGGTGGTTTTTACTTATTAGTCATTTTCTGAGAACAGCTTTATTAGTGCGACTAATGTTTTTTGTGAAAAGCTTAAAACTTTCTTTTATTCTATGGAGATTTTTTCTCCAGTATGAGATATTATTATATTATAAGATGTAGATTTTTTTAATAGAGAAATACTTTATAACTAATTATCAGTATCATTTACCT
The DNA here is from genome assembly GCA_030522745.1 of Eupelmus kiefferi. Lineage (NCBI taxonomy): Eukaryota > Metazoa > Arthropoda > Insecta > Hymenoptera > Eupelmidae > Eupelmus > Eupelmus kiefferi. The sequence continues at coordinate 6,964 of JAPYZB010008973.1, read as the reverse complement.
TAATTAGAAATCTATTATAGGACCGTATTATTAGATTCAAACAATATTTTTCTACAAAAACTTATTTATATAAATATAATTGAACTACAAATTTTACCAATATTACGTGTTTTTTGGAGATCATCATAATCAAAGCTTTTTTCATTATAGACCTTCTCTTTTCTTCTGAATGATGAACAAGAAATAAATTTTGTTGAATCACGCAAAATCAATTTTATTCTAACGGGATATTATAAATGTGAATTTTTTTTGCTATCGAAATTCCATTCTCTTTGCAGAATATTTATCTGTTTTAAAATTATAAGGATGAAAACCCAAAACTTCAAAAAATTACAATAAAAAATTTAATAAAATCTATTTTAATTTTATAGTAAATTTTTACGTAAATCAAACTACCCCAAAAATATAAAGTGTTTTAGTTTGATCTTTAAACAGTTCTGAAGAGGGAGGCAGTAGAACCTTCGCAACGTCGACCATACGTAAAGAATAAACAGCCTCAAAAAAGATTAATTTTTTTTATTCTCAAAAAAAAAATCTCTCGATCGACTACTTAAATCTTTCTATAAAATATAAAATTACTGTTTTTTTTCGGAAAATAATCAAAATTGATTTTTTGAGAAAGTATTACTTCTATGAAATTATATATGATTTTATAAACTTACGCCGGCTTAAATTACATCAATAAAGTTAACGGTAATATATAAAATGTGATACTAATATAAAAAATATATTTTTACATATACTTTCACACAGATAATATGACTATTATTATGTAGTTGAAGTTTGAAACGTTCTTCGAACAAATTTTTCCTCAATTCTCGTTTAGGCCATAGAATTATTTCATTGAACTTGTTTCAGAAAGTACTAAGTAAATCGTGGTTACAATGCTTAATTTGTAAAAACTGTTTTGTAGAAAAAAAGAGCGAAATTATAATGCCAATATATTTTAAAATTATGTTTTTAATAATTTATTACGAATTGATACTCGCATATAATTCTATACCGTAAAGACTATCCGCGCATCTTGTTTTTTCTTCTGTCTAATGAAATACCTTTGCCGCAGGCTTTAAAATTAGGCTTTAAAATTAACTTTACTGGATCGATGAGCAAATTTTTTCTCTAGATCTTCAAAATATTCCTAGAATCCATATGAACGAAGCAGATTTTGAATATATTTATTTAAAATATACTTTGTTTCAGGAACCCAAATAAGAAGGTACATTTCTTAATTCCGAAAGGGGATTTGACTTCTACCCAAACAGTTAAGGGGACCAGATACTATTAAAACCTGAAAATATAAAATATAAATTAAAAAAATTAGTTGCCTATATATGAAAATAAAAAATAATAAGTGAAAATACCAAAAATAATGAAGACTTTTTACATTTATGAATGTTGTCCGTACCATGAGAATTTACCCTATGGTCTTCGTTGACACTTTAGAACCAAAAATACCTTTGCCGTTTTCAAACGTTCATTGCCGTCCAGAGCAATATGAGATGCCGGATGCGTACGTCTACATATACGTACGTCTATTGCCCCTGGGAGCATTATGATATACCTAATGCATCTGGCATCTCGTATTTCTCTGGAAGGCAATGAACGTATTAATTAAAGCATATACATATCTTCCTATATTATATAGTTATATAATAAGCTTTACGATTTTGCCCCCCCCCCCACCCAAGTTGGTTACAAATAACGTAAAATTTACGTTATTTTAACTTTATTTTCGTCTTTTTTAACTCCCCCACTTTGCCGCCCCCACACCCTCCTTCACCTTGCATAATTTCGAGATTATTAGTGTAAGATTGCAAATGATGGACAGGATAATTAAGTGCGTTTTTTGTAAGAAAGTCAAACTATTTTCAAAGTATATCTTAGAAAAATGTATTAATCGTATGACACATGTACTAAGTTTTTTTATTTTAAATAATGTTTGTATTTATAATTATGATTAAGTTGACGCAGTTGTAATTATCATGTAGTCAAAAAACTTATAAAATTAAAAGAAAACTGATAATTTCAATTAATTTATGATTCTTATCATGGTTATATTCTAGCTATTATTATTATGAGGCTACTGAACTCATGAAATTCATTATAAATCTAATAACTTACATAAAAGCTTGAAAATATAGTTTATTCATTATATGGTTCTAATATACTGTTAAAATATTCTTAAATTTTAATTTTTTGCGTAGATTTCACTTTTAAATAATTTATTACTAAAATTTTGTACATAAGTGTCTCTAATAATGATTTTTTGAGTTTTTTCGAAAAAGTAATCCATTGATTCTGTAGTGGTACTCTTAAAGAAAATTTTAAGCCCAACCTGATAAAAATTAATAAGCTGGTTGACTAGAAAACCTGTGGTAAGTGGGTAAAATGGTCAAAATTCAAGATTTCCAACAGTGAGCTGTATTAGAAACTTAGAGGACAATATAGATCATCAAGTGTGCAAAAATGTTCTGTAATATGTAAATAGAAAGTACAAAAAATTTATATTACTAAAAGCTATGATATACTATTTTAAATAGTAATAAATGTTTTATTTTTTTTCAGTCATTTCAACTCAGGCTGGCCCCCTTAAATCATTTTAGAAGCTCTTCATAATGCTTTAAGGGCTCAGGCCTGAGTTTCAGCGAAATTTTGGCTAAAAAGAAATCGAAATTTTGATATTTTGTCCTTTTGTAGCAAATTTAAGGGAGTACAACACCTTTAAAAAAATTATTACGGTCAAAAAAATCGATTTTCGTTTTATTGGTTATTTTTATAGCAAATCTATCGTAGAATAAGCTCCAAAAAGTTTTTTTTGACCTATCGCATTTCATTTCGTTTTTCTAAAGTAATTAGTGACATGCACTTTTTACTAATTTTTTTGTTAATTTTACTATTTTTTGAATTTTTCTTAATTTAATTATTTATTTATTTATTTAAACAAGCTAATAAGCCCTTCATACAAAGTGAAAGTTTAATATAATATAACAAAGTGAAGATTATACTGTACAACGTAATATTGAGAAATAGATAAATAATATAACATTAATATTGCGCAACGAGTGATTTCAGTCTAATTTTAAAGATTGCTAGAGAATCGATTGTGCTAATTCCTCCTGCTTTATGGCACAACTACGCTTGAAATTTGTATTTTGAATTTTCAAATTTTTTACTATTATAACCTAAATTATAAACATTTAACCTTAATTATTATAAAAATAACAAAACATTTATTTATTTAATGCGATATTTATCATTTTTTTATTATTATATAATTACAATAAATAGTAATTAATTACAGTAATTATAATAAATAATAATTAATAAATAAAAATAAATATTAAAAACAAAGATCGTTCAAATTGTAATTATTTTGAGTCGTTAGCACTGTTAGAAAAAAATGTAGAAAATGTAAATAATATAAAGTGTCTTGCATTAATCTGCTTAAATGGCGGATATTTTTTCCTCCTTCTACCAGTCTTTGTACTCTTGTATATCGGCCTCTCATTTTCCTCCAAATTTTCATAACGTCGTTACCTGAAAAATAAATTGTATTATAAAAATAATTGTATTACACACTTACAAAAATATTAATTTTTATTTTTCTTGTAAATGCAAAAATTAATAAATAATTAACGAAGTACTAACCTGTGCTGTTAGGTAATACGTCCTGCTCATCAAGAGCATTGGCAATCTCTACGAATATTAAAGTTTTACGTTGTTTGCAATTAGAAAATTGATGGTTCCCGACAAATAAAAGACTTTTTAACCATACTATTTTATAGTTAAATAGTATATTATGCACCGAGGGAAGAAAGTAGGCTGGTGCTCCCGCGCATAGTTGACGCCCGAGCGAAGCGAGGGCGGCACGTTTGCGGGGGCGAGGAGCATTCTTCTCTTCCCGAGGGCAATATACGATTTTTTAACATGCCCACCGGAAAGTTCGTACTTCGATCACCGCCGAAATGGTAAAAAGGTGCTACATATTCGTTCCCTAACCTCACTCTTGGCTGCGGGGCTGCGAGCGAGTTTGAGCTCGAGCCGAAGGCGAGGGCTCTAGGCAATAGTGCAGAGAATGTATTAAGTTAATGGATTCAGGGAATATTAGCTAAGGGAATATTCACTGGAGGGGTGAAATCCCGCTCACTAGGCGAGGCCGGAGCTACGACTCCTTGGCCAACCCGGGACAAACCCTACTAGGCGCATCCTACCTTCTCTGATCCTTTACAGCGGGCGCATTGCTTCCCCCAAGGGACCTAAAACGGAGACTGGGGTATATAAGGAACTACGGCTAACTAAATTTTTAACCTTTTTGAGTCCTAAAAACCTGCTTGGCTCCTCGAAACCTATTGAGGCTCGACAAATCAACCCGTTTCCTACAGCTCTGTGCACTTCAGTGCTTAATCAAGGAACGTTCCCACGTTCCCCCCAATTCCGGATTCCCGAAGTCCAATCAAGGAACGGTCTTGGGTCATAACAAATTTGGTGACAGTGGTGGGATATACTCAAAGAGTCGTGGGAGGACAAACTTAAGGACGCCCCTGACCTTTCATCGGGAACCGTGTACCAGCGGTCATACCGAACGAGCATTAGAGGGCACCACGGTGGCCGCGGAGGGTATCACTCCGAACTTCGGACAAAGAGACCGAAAGGGGAGATAAGACGCGCGGAAGGAAACCATACCAGCCTCACTCTCAGCAACGAACCCCTATCCAATCAGTGTCCGACATCGGCAGGGGCAGCGAGACATCAACGCTGGCGGATTCCTTCAGCGGCGGCAGGTTGCTGACCGGATTCATCCCCAGCAGTGTTGAATTGCCACCAACATCCAAGCCAATAACGGCTTGTCAGCTAAGTACCCGTAGAAAATCGCAAAGAAATCAACAATAATGGCGTCAAGCGACCAAGTGTCAGGTGTCTGGTCGGTATCTGATGAACCAACGACACCTGAAAATCGGAATAGGAACTCTACCGGAACTATGTTAGAAAATCCGTTTCATAATACCGCAATATCAGGAGCGCTAGAGACTATTTGCAATACAAAACTTTCGATAACTTATATCAGCTTTTGCTTGAATTAAAAGAACTTTCGCTCCTGCCCAAAATTTACCTCAAATTCAGACTGACCTCGCGCGCGTCAGACAACGTTCACAAGAAAAGGTCTCGGAGTACGGGTTAAAAGTCTCACAAATCCGTCAAAGGGCAAAGGAGTTAATTAGCGAAAATTTTAGCCCACCAGTAGCTCGCGGCATGATGGAAGGAACAACCAATGCAGCTATCGAATGTTTCCTTCTAGGGTTAAAGCCAGATATCGCGACAAAGATGATAGGGAAACAATCTTTCACTCTTGAGGAAACGATTAGCTCCGCTATAGCCTGCGAACGACATGTTCTTCAAAGAAAGGAATTACACGGCGATAGGGCAGAGGATGGCCGAAAACGGCATATTGCCACACTATAGAAGCCAAGGAGAAAGCACGAAAATGTTTTCAGTGTAGAGAACCGGGACACATAGCCCGTAATTGCCGACAAAAACGCGGTAGACTCTTTTGTATTAAATGCAGGGCTCCCGGACACACTGTACATTCCTGTAGGGCATTATCTGGAGGTAGTTATCCTGCGATAACTAACGGCCCCCCAGCAATCGTATCATTTAAAGGAGATAAAATCTCCAACAGTTATATTTTGTAGCGATGATTTAAGGAAAACAGCGCCACGATTCTTAATTGATACTGGGTCCGAATTAAATATTGTTAACAGTAGTTTGTTGAAGGAACGAGTGCATGTTAACAGCGATAAGATGTATAGGCTAGCCGGTATTAGCGAGGGGTTGGTTAAAACATTGGGATGCGCGAAGGTAAACCTTGACGGTGTCTATTGTGGCTTCAATATAGTACCGGACAATTTTCCCATTGACTCCGACGGAATTCTAGGCGTAGAATATCTAAAGGAGCAACAAGCAACTCTCTGTTTCCAGAAGGATAATCTTACAATGATACATCGAAGGGAACCAATGCCGTTTGTTAGTCACGATAATTTCTACCTAACCGCTAGAACTAAGACACTAATTAAGGTTTTCATTCAAAATCCGGTAAGTACGAGCGGTTATATCCCATGATCAACGCGAGTCCCGGGATATTTGCGGGTGAATGTTTGGTCACCAACAATAGCGGTAAGGCATACCTGTTTGACATCAATTCAACAACAGAAGATATCGACCTTATAGTGCCCCTGGCCCCTCAGGCTGGAGTTCTATGATAATACCATAAAGCCCATACGCACCATCAAAATCTCGGATAATTTGAGGCAGAAGCCGAACTTCAACATAGAATACATAAAATCATAGAATTATTAGATCTGAAACCAGGAGCGGGACAGCATCGTAGGGTTGATTTCGCAATTCCCTTGTCAGTTCTATCTCCCGAACGACAAGCTCAGCAAAACTTCTATGGCATACATGGACGATATAGTCGTATACGCTGAGTCCTTGGAGGAACATGCACGAAAATTAAAGAATCTGCTCGGGAGAATGAAAACTTCTGGCCTTACCTTGCAGCTCGACAAGTGCCTATTTTTGAAAAGAGAGGTCGCATACTTGGGCCACATAATTTCCGAAAAGGGAGTAAAACCGGATCCAATCAAAACCAAGGCTGTATCCGACTTTCCGCGTACAAGGAATGTTAAAAATATCAAACAATTTTTGGGGCTAGCGGGGTACTATAGACGTTTTATTCCAAATTTTGCAAGGGAATCTAAACCTCTCCTTGCCCTCTTAAAGAAGGATCAACGTTTCACCTGCACTGAGAGAAGATCGGAGTACAAGCTATACTAGCATGTGAGCGACAGTAGCGCCTACCCGTAAGCGCAGCTGATGCACTGAAAAGGAGTAGGTGCTACTCCTTTTTCGTGAGCAGGAGCCACACCAAGCGTTCGGTGCGAATCCTGCGCTTTATATCGGAGTAGTA
>JAPYZB010008936.1:0-10082 GCA_030522745.1 Eupelmus kiefferi | reverse complement strand
AAACAGCTAATCACAATGATCATGTCCGAGTAAATCATAAGAGAATAAAATAAAATAAAACTCAAACCTAGGTGTATAAATAAAACTTAACCTAGGTGTATATATAATAACTATAAGAATACTGAGTCAAAGAAATTGAAGTAACAGTTAATAGAAAGTAAAATGAATCAGTCTTTGTAGTCAGATCACAGATAAATATTGCACGCCGCCCACGCTCTATCACAGTCCAAGTCGCACACACGCTTTAGCCCCATTCATACTGCTCATTCAAACTATAAATATATTCACTCCCCGTTTAAAATACTAAGATAATAAATTAGGACGGGGAAACGAACATAGAGGACAGTACGACATTAAATGCAATAAATTAGGACACGGACAAGACATAAAAAATAAATAATTTAGTAATATTAGTCGAGGTCGAACAAGTGCCTCCATGCTCGTTCAAAGCTAAATAGTGATGGTAAGTTTCTGATTGAGGATGGGAGAGAGTTCTACAGCACGGCACCTTTAGTCTTAAACGCATCATTAGTAGTTTCAGTGTGCTGGAACCCTTAGCTCTCTAACATCACCCCGCACAGGGCCCCTGGGGATGTGCCGAGTGAAATGTGAAACTAAATAGCTGGGATGGCCAATTCTAAGAATTTTGTACATGTGTATTAGGGCAAAGTATTCCCTGCGAGTATCAGTTTTAAGCCATCCCAGTTCCCTCCTGTACAAGGTGATGCGAGCATCCCTCCTAACACCATATATGCATCGAACACAGGAATTTTGTAGTACCTGTAGTCGACGTCTCTGTTCAAGTGTTGCATCCAAGTATACTACCGTGCAGTAGTCTAGATGAGGAAAGATCAGCACTACCGCCAGCCTCTTGCTCAGAGCCTCAGTGGTGAACCGACGGAAGACTTTAAGTCCGTACATCACACGATTAAATTTCTTCGCGACCTGATCTATATGAGGTATCCACGTCATACCACCGTCCAGCACAACACCGAGGTTCATGACCTTATCCAAGAATGTGTCGTACACGCCGCCGCTCATGCGAACACCCGGAAGACCCGCATTATGAATCTTTTTGATAGATGCATGTATAAAAAATGATTTTTTTATCATTGATTACGCGATAAGGCAAATTTAGTGATTGTATGAAAATTAATACACGCTATAGCCGATGGGAAACTGAGCCGACTTATAATCACTATTGTATATTGATTTCAAATTTCTCTGCACTATTTATACGAAAAAACAAATATTTTCTTGCCATCCGTAACTGCGCAGAAAACCATTTATTGTAGTAATACAATAGCACTACTAAGACATACAATATTTCTGTAAACTTACTTTGTTAAAAGGGTTTCTTATGAACCTATAGCCAAAAAATAATAATACCGTTGTGGTGGGTTAACTACTAAGAAATCGGCATCAGTCATAGCGATACCATAGCGATAATTAAGCTATATAAGCCCTCGAGACATGGGGTTGAAGTTCGTTCTGTAAAAAATTTTGTTGCGAACACATAGCTCTGCTACACATAATAAATTTCTTACTTTTAATTAATCATTTTTTCATTTTAATCCGAAACCTCTTGCGTCAGTTTAATTATTGAAGTAAGGTACCTAAATATAGGTACAAAAATAATTCGTAAGATGCGGAAATCACATTATACCATCAAGAATTTATCAAGATTTTTCAAACATTTTACCCTTAGTTACATCCTTTTCTTTTCCATCAAATAAGAAACAACAAAATTCAATCTATCAAAATAGCTTTCGTTATCTCTGGTATGTTGTGTATGCTATACATTTCTTTTCCTGTATTATTTCCTCATATGTAAGTAATAATTATTTAAACAAAAAAAAAAAAATACATTTTACTCAATAACATATTTTTAATATCTCATGGTTTTGTAATACTATGATAAAATTTCAATGATTCTTAAAACAAAAACGTTAAATCACAGAATAAGTTGTAAGATTAGACGTTTTGTTGTTATTTTTTAAATTAAATTTTTTATAAATCATCGCAAGCATTAATTTAATAGAAGTTAAAACAATTGAAAAATTAAAAAGTTTAAACTCATCTAAAATATAATGTAATAGTTTTATTATAAACGTATCAACATTTCGAAGGTTCTTCTGCCTTCCTTATCAAAGGTGTAATTTTAAATTAGCTAAAATAACATAAATAGTTCATAAAAAACCCCTCGCGTTAGTAAATATTTGACCTCTCGAGTATAAAAGGCAGAACAACCTTCGAAACTTGGACGTGTTTTTAATAAAACTGTATTAATAAAGATCAAATTTTTCACATCCTTCAAAATCCAACCTTCGAACTATAAATTCTACACTCTGTATACTCTAGTACTTTAATTTAAATATATTGTTACAAGTAAATCTACGATTTTCGCGAAAGTGTACATACCTGACATGCATCCTAAGAGTAAAAAGATTTTTTAGACGCAGATCAGGATTTTGGATGTGATGTAAACCCGATTGTTTTTATTTTAAATTAAAATTTTGCAAGAGTATTTCAAGTATTTCAGTAGTTCAGTTTATCTAAATAAAACAATATAAGATATTTATTAAATCAAATTTGATACGATTAAGGATAAAATTAAAATTTGCAAATTATATCCGCTTAAAATTAATAACTTTTCGCTTGAAAAAATAATTACGTAATAAGCATAGTGTAAACAAGTTTTTAATTTGTTAACAAATAACTTATTTCTTCACCGTTGCAAAAGAAACACAGAACAATTTAGATATTGACATACAAATATTCACTCTAATTCTGAGTGCATTATTGTGACACAACTTTATGAAAAAAATTGCAGAAAACAAGTTTTCACTTCTATTACATTTGACATAATTGAATTACCGCTTACCGAATACAGAAAAACTAAAGAATAAACTAAGAGACAAACCCGAAACTACCGCTACCCTCCCCCCCCCCCCCCCCCCCTTCTTCTTTCTCTCTCTTTACCTCACTCCCAGAACACTTCCGATAAATAACACCCGCTACTCGCTCATCGCGAGCGCAAGAAGCGCAGCCGATCTCCGTTAACGTGGCAAGGCTTGCACCGCATTCTTTGGAGGGGCTAAACGCTACGTAGTTTATCCCCTCCCCCTTTGGCGCTGCGAGGTGTCGCTCGCAGGAGCTTTCAACTTGGACGGTCCCGTCTGTGCAGCCTCAGTTTTGATTAGAGCGCGGGCCCAACACGACGCGGCCAGTGGATCATCCAGTTCAGTTAGACCCGGTCAGACGTCGTGTTGGTTGTGAAGTAGGAGTAGAGCCTGATAGGTCTGTGACATCGTCGATCCTGTCTTTGATTTTTCGTTTTTTTTGATTTGGTAATTAATTTTATTATTTTTTTTTTTCAAAGATGTTCTAAATAATTTTCTTTTTTAAAATTTTTAAACTAATTAATTTTCTCCCATGTTATTAAATTACTTGACCTTAACTTAAAATATTCTATTTAACTTCAGGTATAATTATAAAAAGAAGTACAAATTATAAAAAGAAGATAAAATAATAAAATTAGATATAATAAAAATTAAAATAATTATTTAAACAAAATATGATATTAACATATCAATTTCCTTCGTAAATTTTATCTATTTCAATGCAATAATTACATCAATATAAATATTGCAAGTAAGGTCACACTAAATATTATTTTCATTCTACTTTCTTTCGTGTTCCTAAACATAATGACCTATTTTATCTTATTTGGAAAGAATGCCAAGTGCTACACGTAAAAATGGTCAGTAAAAGATAATTAAAATTCAAACGTAGAAAGTCCAGGAATATACTTTCAGCTATTTAAAAATTGAAACGGATGATGAACTTACGAATACTCTTTATCACTAGCCTCATCAAAATCAAATGCAGATTAAAGTGTTTTTATGGAAATCAAATATTTTAAAATTTTAATCAGGTGAATTATATCAATTATAGTTTAACAAGTTTAAAAACCTATTCTATAAACAAAATTTGTTTAAAAAATATTTTAAAGCATATATTTTAAACAATAATGTACTATATCAAATAAAGATTAACAATAAAACGTGTGAGTGAATTAAAAAACAATTTTTAACTTTATAAATATACTTCTTAAAATTTAGAACTTATTCATCAAGTAGATTCGATATAAAAATAGCTTAATTAACGTTTCTAATTAAAATATTTTAGGTTTTTAAGGTCTGCTTATTTGTTCAAAAATTTCAAATAACTGTAAAACGTCATAGATATAGAGGTATAGATAGGGGTTTCAAATTAATCAAACGTATGCAAAACTATCTTACTTCCTTATTATGCACATTTTTGTTTGAATATTTTATTTTTTATCTATATTTAAAATTTTTAACTAAAAATAGACAAAAAAGTACAAAACCGATAGGAAACGGATATTATTTTTAGTTACCAGTATATTATTATAATTAACAGGTAGTAAGTTAACTCTCGGTAATAGTTTTTAAAAGTCAAATATATTATTTCCCATAAAGGAAATTAAAAAACATGTATGTCACTAATAATAGATCAAATCTGATATATTTTATTACTTTTTATCTTAGATTTTACTAAAAAATCTAATAATTATTCTTTTTATTTTAGATAAAATTTTAATCTTTTCGGTTAAAATACAATTCAACAAAAATGGCGAGCATAATCGCAAACGTAGTTAGTAACTACAATGAAGTCCTGGAAGCGACCAAAGGTAAGAATCTTCAAATTAATTTTTTTTTCTTCTAACAACAGTTTAACCGATTCCTCACTAAAACGACACCTTACCAAATTTCTCCAAAAACTTTTATTCAAACAAAGAAATGCCGAAAGAAATTTCTCATGAAAGTGTTACATCGCAAAATGTACTCACAGTGCTTACATATTTGTCCAAGTTAAATACGCATCTCTTTTGATTTACCGCTCAAGTGGATATTGTGAGAGACTGAATTAGCAAACCAAAAGCACGCGAGAAGATCTGACGGAAACGTCGCCTAGATTTGTACTTTTTTTATAAGATAGATGAAGCAAGAGAGATATAGTAAGGGGGATGGCTTAATTAGACTCTTTGGACGGATATAGTTTTGAATTAAAAAATATGCAGATCAGATACAGAATGGGGGTAACTCGTATTTCCGGTAAATTCAGTGCGCAATTGATTTTGAAAGATCTGCCTAAAGATATATGTTGTATTGAACCTAGATTGATTCTTCATTGATTTTTCGAGCATTAAAGTGTAAAAATTGAGTATGACACTTATTTAATTATTTTTCAAAGAATTAAGGCTAAATATGCTATTTATTAAATTTTATATAGTTACAACGAACAAAACATTTAATTAAATTTAATTGTTTGATTAAAATATTTACTTTACGACGACGTTTATTATGGTTAGATAATTATTTTCTTAATAGTTTATTTAATATTTATTGTACTTGAACTTTCACTGTCTAATTGAATTATTCAAGAAGGCGAACTGTATGAAATGTATCAAATTTAGGGGTTAAAAAAATGTTAACAAGGCAGATAAATATTTAAATTTATTTGACATTATTATTCATTCTATTTATATTCATAATTTTCAGAAACTCATAAATGTTTGTTATTTACTAAATTTTACTGTAAATTATCAAAACTTTAGTTAGTAGTTAATTTCTTATTAGTGATGGGCATAAATAATGAATTTTAGATAACATTGATAATAAGTTGGTATTATAACTTCTAATACTCTGTATGTACAGATAAGCAATGTTTTGGGACCTAAAAATTATAATTCTGTAATCTATTAATTATTTACTCGAATCACACAAATTTAATCAGTGATCAAACGACATAAATAAAATCATATTTTATTTATATATTACATTTTATTAAATATAAAATTATATTTTATTACTATCAAGTCTTTAAAAACTTATAAAATTAAGAATTTTTTTTATTACATGTAAGATTTGGTTATTAATTTTATCGAAAAAATATTTTGAATCTTTATTGCATGAAAATTATTGTAATTATAAAAATTCTTTCTTTTTTTAAATAAAAAGCAAAGCAACGCTAAAATAAAAAGCGAAACGCTACGGCTAATCTCATTAACCAAAATTTCTAAGGATTCCTACAACTTAATCAACCGTTTCTAACCACATCCTGAATAGATTAAAAATCGATACTATCACAAGATTGTCCTAAAAATGAAAGTCAATGGCCGGTCCATTCGCTACGATTTTCGGCTGTTACAAACTGGCACAGCACAACCAAACTGGGTCATTTCTTTCTATCCAACGGTAACGCGCCACTTACCGACGCTAATTTTATGTTCCGTTTTAGGCCTTTTGATGCTATGTTTGCTTTTACGCGACGCGCATGATTAACAATTACACTTCGATTCGAATAAGGCTTCCAAAATTTACAAGTCCAGGCATAAGACACAAGTACGTGCATTGTGTACTACTTAACCACTTATGAAATGTATTCGTGAACATGCTTTGTTGACAAACTTAGTTTCTGATTGCTGGCTCAGATTTGCAAGCATATTACATAATAAGTAATTTGATAAGCCTATAAAAATAATAAATTTTTTAAGCTCATCTTCTATTAGCTAATTGTTTTATCTATTCTTGTTATTTTTTACGTTCAATACCATTCAGCAGCATCCAATACACATGTGTGGGTCTTGTATCTGTAGTTCTTAATACGTAAATATTTTTCTGATCGTTTTAATAACTTAAATAAATAATTTTAGCTAAAGATTTTAACATTTAGTACGCGGTACCATACCAAAAATTAAATTTGGATACGTTAATAGATTTATAGTTCTAAATATAGCAGATATAATGCTTTAGCAATATTTTAAAGGTTAATTTTTACAGAAATATTTATCAAATATTAAAGTTTAAAAAAAATTATTATTAAAATGTATAGTGCGTAATAGTTTTAAATAAAATAATATACAAATAAAAAAATGAAAATAAATATCATCGATTAAAAGTTCCATTCAATAATTCAATATTTTTGTTCTCTCAATGACAAAGCCTTGTGTTTTTGTAAAACGATAAGAGTGTTTGAATAAATAAAAATATATTTCAAATCATTAAGGATACAGATGATGTATAACTAAAATAATGAGAAATGCGTAAATAATAGAAAAACAGAAATTTTGTATTTACTTATGTAAATACTGTCTGCAAAGAAAATGTTTCCTTTTGCTAGACTTATAGCTCCATAAAAGTAAATATGTACAAGTAAGAACAAATAGCTTTTTCAATTATCAAGAATCTTGTAAATTTAGAAACCTATATCATCGCACTATGACGCTGCTCAATACTGTGTATTAAAAATAGCTAAGCCATAAGGAACGGCTTTCAACTGTACTGATCCTCCTTCCTTTGTCACAAATATGTTTTCCGCCTAGATCTTATCCAGTTACATTTTTCGCGCCACTTTTTGAAGTTATTTACATCACTTTCTAGAGATAACGGGATACTACGTTTACATTTAATGATTAAATATAATATACTGCTCAAATGACATTTACTACAATGCGATTTTATATATTATCTAGTTTCATTATACTCTGGCAGTTCTTAAACGAATTTACACGATAAAATATTGGTTAGATGGTTAAAATTTATCTAATCATTAAAAACACAATTTCAGATCCCATGGTAGACACCTGGCTGATGATGGGCTCGCCTAAGCCCGTCCTCATAATCCTTGCCGCTTATTTGACCTTCGTTCTCAAAATCGGTCCAAAAATGATGGAAAACAGGCCAGCGTACAAGCTGAAAAACGTCATAATCGCATACAACGCCTTTCAGGTGTTGTTCAGCATCTACCTAACCGTGATGGTGAGTATCTCTTCCTCGAGAAAAAAATAATATAAGTTACGATCATCCACTTTTCTAAAGCCAGCGTCAGATTTTACGAGGGCAGAGTAACCATAACACATATATCAAAGAATTTTTTAACAAAACGATATACTGCTGACACGCTTTAAAAATCGTTCCACTTTTGCGCAGGCGTTCAACGTCGACCTGATGGGCCTCGTATTTAGTAACTCCTGCGCCAGTACGTCAGTTCCAGGCAACAAGCTACAGTCAGCGGTGAGCGAAAGATTCTCCTACTACTTCTCTCTCTGTTTTACTTTGTGTGCCGTGTACCGTTTGCTCATACAAAACTTTCACGTGTAAGCGCAACGAGCTCTCGGCGTCTTTTTGAAATTCAAATTCTTCAAATTATATTTATCGCCAATAGGCCGCGGCCTGCCTCTCTCGGGAGAAAATGGGTTTTTTACGTGCCTCGCTGGGTTCTTTAGATGCGTCTCGCGCGAATACTTTTTTTGATATTCAATGAGGAAAAACGAATTTTCTTGCTGGGCTGGGTTTTTGGGTCGTATATTTTTCCTTATGTGTTACGAAATTTCAATCTAGAAGGAGCTAATATGGTAACGAATCAAATGGTACATAGTATGAAATAATTTTCCAGTTGAAAAGATGATTTTTCGACTAATAATAACATAGTACTGATATTTTTTATTTTAATTTTTAGTTGTCTGCTGGTGGATGGTGGTATTTCTTCTCGAAAATCACTGAACTGTTGGATACCGTAAGTAAAACTATTGTATAATCTCACACCTAAAATAATCATCAGACGAAAAAGACATAATATTTTAACGCTTTCTATTTTTATCACTGAATAAAATTTACATCATTGAGGAAAAGTGCGATTGTAGATGTTGCAAAACACTTTCTTCGAATTAATTTTATGCAGCAAACTTGAAATTTATAGATGTCACGTTTCAGATTCACTTTTATATAAACACTCATTTATTTACAAAAATTCTGCAACTAGATTACTTTATGTAATATTGCTAATCGTATATTTTGACACTTCTTAAAAAAAAGTCACTTCCAATTTAATGGCCCTTGAAAATTATAAAAATAACTTTCATAAATTAAAAAATTCAAGTTTATATTATTATATAAAGATCATATAAAAACTATTGCTTTCACATAATTTTTATTCAAAATAAAGAATCTCACAGTCTACTTAGCTGAGAAGATTCGTTTTTTATATTTTTAATGACACTAACAAATCCCATTGTAACTAATCTTAATCTTTGACCTCATAGTATTTATATGATCACTAGTAATAATAAAACAGTATTGAGACAATGCAGGTTTTTTTTTATTATTTGTTTACTTTTTAACATCAAATACTGCCTTTTAGCTCATTTTTTGGATCTTATAATAATTAAATTAATTGTTAAATTTTGAGGTAAAACAATCAGCAAATTTCACATGCATTAAAAATATATATTTACATATGTTTCTTAAAAAATCTTACTTTGATAAATCCATAATAGAAAAATCACTATACTTAAAAGAGTTATATTCAACTATAAGTTTTAAAAATAATTAACTTCAAACACCTCTTAATTTAATGGATCAATTAAATTAATTGAGTTAAGTACAGAATTTATTTAAAAATTGTGTAAAAAACTATTCATGCAAAATTTTAAGTAATTAAATGACATTTTTTATTTAAATACTTTTTACCTCTAAAACAAATTAAAATTTAACTGATTACAGTTCTACCATATTCTAAATTACCATATTTCTTTTTGAAACATTATCATAATTGATTTCCAAGATGTAGGCGTCTAAAAAACTAAAGTTTTTAGGTAACATAAAAAACGATTGCAGCTATTCCATAATTTCTTTTTGGAAAATATAACCATAAAAATTTCAAAAATTTAGCTCCAGTGATCAATAATGTTATGGTTTAACCCACCTTGTTAAATAGTAACAAATCACTGGAGAAAAATTAGAAAACTGAATTTTTTTAAATATTGTAATTCTTTATGATATATTCCTAAATTTTTTTTTACAAACTTCTATTGATTTTTACGAAATTTTCTTTACGGAAAAAAAATTAATCATTTTAAATAATTATTAAATTTAAAATACTTCTTTAATACGATTTTTCTTTTAGGTCTTCTTCATCCTACGTAAAAAGTTCAATCAAGTGTCGTTCCTGCACGTCTACCATCATACGATAACAGCTCTCTTCTCTTGGTGCTA
>JAPYZB010008927.1:0-10927 GCA_030522745.1 Eupelmus kiefferi | reverse complement strand
CATTTTTTTTTGTCCACTGAACCACTATCGACTTTTACGGCGCGGTGACGACGTTGGCCACTAAAACTGCGAGAAATTGCTGCTGTCGCGTTGCGGGAAAAGTCAAATTACGGGGAAGGCCGACGTCGTAGGGACAGTTTATTCTTCGACGGCCGGCGGAGGAAACGCGCGGAAAACTGATTTTGAGGTCCAACGGAAGGCGCGAGAGCGCCTTTGTGCTGGCAGCTTTTTTACCTTGTATTTTGCGCGACTTTTCATCGGGCACTTTGTGGTTGTGCGGGCTTTTGTTTTCGAAATTATTAGAGATTTTGTTGGCGACTTTGAAGAGGGGTTGACAAGGTTTTTTTATAAAGAGAGAACTATTGACGGTTTTTATTAAAGTAATCCAATTCAACAACGTGTGGAAAGTCTCTACCTTCATGTTAAATTTAAAATTTATTTTGTAATTATGAATATAAAATTATTACTGTACATTTCGTATTGTAAAGTGTGAGAAATGGAATAAATGATGGTACAAGTAGAAACAGTCGGAATAGGTCAGACGAGCGAAACAAGTCAATTCACATTTATAAAATACGATATTTTCAGAATAAATGCATAAATACATAACCGTATAAAATAATAATAAATAGTCGATCGTTATTTCTTTATTTCTAAAAATACCTCTAGCAACTCTCAATCACCAATACCGATAAAAATTTCAACTATACCGAAACCAACCCACCCACTTTAAATTCTACGACAAAATTTCAAGACATCCTCCCTCAACATCACCACTCTTATCCACGCAGAAGAAAAAAACGCGTTCTCTCTTAATTATCTCTCGCCAGCTCGCGGGCAAAAAGTCGCCTCATCATCCCGGCGCGCGCGAAATCTTGCCGCTAAACAAAATGAAATCTCAAGCGCGCTGCGAATCTCGCCCCGGCGCCACGCGAAGCCTGAGCCGAGAACACGAGGAGTGAGAGAAAAAGCGGAAAAGGCTGTAAAGAGCCGGGCGGACGAGAAAATACAGGGGGCGTTTTATTTTTTCGTTTAGAGGCGCCGCGCGTTATAAAATGCGTTATTAGGTCGAAATTATTTTGAGGAAATTTCGGGGGTGACTCTTTGGGAAATATTTTTCCGGGGGATTATGGCAGTTTTATGCAGTGTGTAAATTTAATGTGGGGGAGGGATTTATGTTGTTATTCAACCACTTCATCGCTTTGGATTTTTCTGCGGGATATTTTTCGGAAAAATGTGGGTAGAGAGTACTTACTTTTTTTTTAGTGTCCTTAGGAGATATTAAAAATGTTGATTACTCTCAAATGGAAATTGATTTTTATAATTACGGTTTTTTATGTAATTTTTGTGTTGGCGAAAGGATTTATTATCTCATGAAATAGGTTTTTTTTAGAGGAACATGAAGTTTCTTTAAATGTTCGTACTTTATCATCTAAGTACATAGATCGCGCTGACTTATCTCATAGATGCCATGAAATATCGAGCAAGTTCAAGCACTATTAGCGAGAAATATAGAGTCATAACTTCTAAAACTGTTGATTCTTCTGAGACTTAAGACACGTTAAAACTAGATCGAACTAGCGTGTACTACATAAAAATGATTCATAAACGAAGCACATCCTCTCATACACTCCATACCTCACTTCATCAAAAGATCTTTGAAAATCCACAAAAATCCCTATCACTCTCAAAAATTTTTCCAAAAAAGCACATCTTCCACCACAAACAAATCAACCTCTCCAAAAAGAAACAGCCTCGCTTTACGAAACAGACGCCCCCGCAGAGCTCGCTCGCGCGGCACGTGCAAACGAGCCGAAACTAAAAGCCCCGCGGGCTGCCGGCTTTTAGCCGTGGATTTAAGTGGCCGGCGCGCTAGCGACACGCGCACCACTACTACAACTGTTTTCGCGAAGTTCTCGCCAGCGGCGAAAAACAGCTCGCGCTCGCTCGGAGGCCTAAAGTGAATTTATGCTTGGCGAAGTTAAAGAGGCGCGTTTTTTGCTGTTTTATTATTGCACTTGTCGACCGGTTGCGGATGGGGTAGAAAAACCGGCGGGATTTTTGGCCGGGATAGTGGCTCGTTTTGCCGAAGCTAATTTCGTTTGCTAAACTGAGGTTGCCAGTTTCGAAACTAATTTCCCGTTACTGCTGGCTGATGTTGCCGTAATGCTTGGTAGCCAAATTTTGGAGTTTGGTAAGCTAAGCGTTTTAATGAACACAAGCCGGGGAAATTTTGATTTTGGGATTAGTTACATTGTGTATTTTGTACGATAAACAGGTGTTGACTTAATTCCCATTTGTAACATAGTAACTACTTAAAACTTATTTCCTAAATGCGTTACGATAACGGGCAATCGAGCTCAAAACTCATCAGCAAAATGACACTACAAAAAACCTACTAAAATCCCTATCTAAAACATCAATAACTTTCAAACTAAAAACCAAAACCAAATTAACCCAAAATACCTAATATTCTTGCATTACAGACAAGGACGTGCTGAAGGCGCCGGACCACAAGGGCGGCAAGCTGGAGAAGTACGACACGCACGGCTCGCTTTACATAACGTCCACGCCGGACGACGACGAGACGAGCTACACGTGCGAGGCCAAGCATCCGGCCATTCCGATCGGCAATCCGATGCGCGACAGCGCCAAGCTCTCCGTTTTCTGTGAGTATATTGGCCCTCTTCTCTCTCGAAGCCGGGATCAAAGCGATTTTGAGAATTTAATTTTGGTGTTGGCTCGCACGATGAAGGAGATTTTGAACGGGAAAAATGCGAGGGGTTTTCGTTTTACAGTATGCAAGGTATTTTGAGCGTTTGGATTTTATTAGGTTTCGTTCGGTTGGTATTCAAAATTCAGAAGGGTGGGTATCTGGAAGAGAATAAGCGTTGATTAAAAGTTTGACCTTTTGTTTTTTATTTATTGAAGAGTGCGTTTGCTTTATTTCACAGACAGATTCACTCCGGTATGATTGGGATTATCGGAAAAATAAAAAGTCGTACCCACTTAATAAAAGCCATCTGCCAAACATCACTCTGTCAACCATCAAACCAATCCTCGCGCATCAACGCAAAACACAAAGCGAATTATCAGAAAATTTCCCATAATTTCCACCCTCCCTTCCGCGAAAACGCTTTTACGAGCTCGCCCCGGAACCCCCTAAAATCTCAGTCACCAGCGTGAATATCACGGCCCTCGGAGAAAAAGTTCGTGCAATTCGCTCTTCTCCCTCTCGCGGCACTAAAAGCCAAAACTAATAAAAAGCCGATTGCAAAACGTCAGCTATCGAGGAGCGCGAGATCGATCGGTTGATTTCTCTCCTGCTGGCCTGGGCTCCGTACGCGAGGGGAAGAAAAATCGCTTGCTGTAAGTTTCGCGAAAAAGTCGCCCGACGAGAGCCGTATTCGTAAAACGAGACACTCGAAGCGCGACAAAAAAGGGTAGAAAGAGGGAGGTGGGGGATAAGAGGAGAATGTAGAGTAAAGTCGTGGGAAAGGGAGAAAGTTTCGCCGGGAGCCGAAGCGGTATAAAATAAAGCTCCGGGAGCGGGAAGGGAGAGGGTAGAGTCGCGAAGTAAAAGTGTATGAGGCCAATCAATGGGAATTTACTTTTTTATTCTTCTGTTTTCTTGCTTTTATTTTCGCGCGAGCGCGTATATATGTGAGCGCGAGCTTCGGAAATCGACGGGGAAGTTAAGATAGGAGTTGCAGTTAATAGATTCGACCTCCTAAAGCCGTGTAACTTTTTCTTATTAGCCGATTCTTTCCGGATCTCTTGGGGGGTAAGAATTGAAAAAGACGTAGTTCGATTAGTTGATTAGAAAGTTTAAGGAAGCTGTTTAACTTCAAAAACTTCACGAGAAACTTGAGAGAGAGAAAAAAGTATGTCAGTCAAGTAGAACACGTCCGAGTTGAGCCAGCCACTGAAGTTTATGTAAATAGATACACACTCAGCAATTTTTGAACTTCACCATTAAAAACTTTCAGTAATTTTATAAAACAAAAAAATCATACTCACCAAAAAACCTAAACAACTAACATCTCCTCCAGATCCACCTGGTCCACCGGTGATCGAGGGCTACATGGAGGGCGAGACGCTGCGCCGTGACACCAAGGTCGAGCTGACCTGCAAGTCGAGGGGCGGCAATCCACCTGCTCAGGTAGTCTGGTACAGGAACGGAGAAGTGGTGCACTCTGTCTACACGACGGTCGGCAAGATCTCGAAGAATGTTTACTCGTTCGTCGCCCAGGCGAACGACGACAAGGCTAGATTTGAATGCAAGGTGACCAACGTGATGAGCGTCACTCCCATGAGTGCTCACGTTGATCTTAGTGTTTTGTGTAAGTATTCAAAATTTTTGGTTATCGTGTAGGTACTTTGCTACAATTTAACAGTAAGAATTAAGTTAGTATCATATCTTCTGTTAAAAAATCCGAATTGCAGAAATTCAATATTGCAAAAATGCAAATAAGACATTGCCAAAACGTCACATTAATTCGGAAATAATACCATTCCAGTCCCGCCGAAAAACGTGCAGCTGCGCGGCCCCCAGGAGGCGAAGGCCGAGGAGCAGGTGACCATCACCTGCACCACCGACATCTCCAATCCCGCCTCGGAAATCAAGTGGACAGTCGATAATCACAAGGTGAACAGCACCTCAAGGGTCTACGCCGGTGAGATGGGCGGCTACATCACCACTAGCAACATCACCTTCCACATCAACAAAATGGCCCATAGCGCGGTCGTCGTCTGCCACGCCCATAATGTCAAGCTCTCGGAGAATATAGTTGGAACGCACACGATTACTGTTATCTGTGAGTATTTTCTTCTTTTTTTAGTTAATGATTTTTTATTTTAGTAGGAGGGTGGGTGATGAACTAGTCTCTGTGTTGTGGTATGCGATTGTTTTAAAGTATTATCGTTGCGATGAATGTACGGCTGATGTATTTTAAGCTAATGACCTAGTTATATGTCTTTGCATTATTATTTCATTAGAGCGATTGAGTGATTGTGATGGATAATATAAAATTTATTAGCGGAAGCATAATTCACTTTATATTTCGCATTGCACTAAAACCATAATGTTTCATCAAGCATATTACTATAAGAAAAATTTTATAATTCAATTTAAAATATAGAAAAGCCCAGTACTAAAGTAGCATTAAGCAGAAGCTTTTATAATACATTTATAGATAAACTGTTTCTTCTGCAAAGTAATTAAAAAAAATGTATGCACATTTCAATTCAATTAATTTTAATGAAAGCACAGCTTTAGCCAGTTTATCGTCAAAGAAAAAGAATTAATTTCTCGAATTTCCCTCTTTAGATCCGCCCTCGAGGCTAGAAATCTCCGGTTACGAGGAGGGCACGAAGATCGTCGCGGGAACCGTTCTGAAGCTCTCCTGCACCGCAATATCCGGTAATCCCCCGGCGACTATAACATGGTATAAGAACGGCCAAAAGGTAGGTAAAAAGGTAATTGATCGGCTTGTCTTCTTCTGTCTTCTTAGCACTCGCCACGCACACACAACCCTTCATTGATAAAAAGAAATAAGTATTTCAAGATTATCCTCGCAGCGTCGCTCGCCCGTGAACTCATCTATTTTCTTTCGATTTCAGATATATAGATTGAATTCTTTATAAACGATAAATTTTTCAATCTATATTTCAATTGAAAAATTTATTAGTTTTTTCCTTTAATTTCTTATTTCAATTTAAATGTTTAATATTTCATTTATTTGATTTTTTATTTCTGTCGTAAAGTTATTTAAAATTTTGAAATTGCAATTATTTTATTTATTCATTTATAGATTTTATTTATTTCGTAAAGTAATATTTCTGAAAAAACAAATTACTAGCACATGCAGAAAAATTTCTCTAGCACACCTATTTCACAATCATGACACATTTATGATACAAAATTGCTTAAATTACTTTTCACGCGCTTTTTAAGTTTCATAACTTCAAGTAGATAGCTTGCTATCGGCACTTTCTAAAGCTAAAGCTTTCATCTTCAACTTCATATCATTAACAACGGGTTATTTCATCTTGGTTTCAAATAAATTCACTTTCAAATAAATAATCTCCTGAAATCTAAAACTTTTCTAAATAAAAGACTCTTCGTTTACTAGAAAAAAAGTGTAAACAATAGTTTTAAACAACAACAACTTTTGCTCAGAGAAACTTTTCTCGCTTGCACCGAGTTCACGCGCTTTCGCACGCAAAAGTACATGTTAGGCAGAACACGGCTCAACAGAGTATCATCCTCTCTCTTTTTTTTGCTCCTCGCTAAAACACAGGTGGAGAGCACAACGAAGCAAATGCACCAGTCGGTCACGAGTGAGCTGAACCTACTCGTCAATGCCTCTGACAACAAAGCTAACATACGCTGCGAGGCCAGCAACTCGGCCACCCAGGTACCTCTCGTGCAGGCTGTCAACCTCAATGTTTACTGTGAGTATACGTCTTTCTTTTCGATTTTTGATCTGTCGAAACCATTTTCTTTTTACTTATGTTTTTAGACAATTCATATCACTTTTACGATACAAGTGTTATTTTTTATTTAATAACTAATCGAATCCAAAAGCAGCAACCCGGCGGCCAAGATGTCCTGGTGGAAGGCTGGCAGTCCCGTCACAGGAACAACCAATAGCACTCGGGACGGTCTCTTTGGTGGCTTTATATCACAGGTCGAGCTCGTAGTTGACGTCACCGAGGATATGAA
Organism: Eupelmus kiefferi; assembly: GCA_030522745.1. Taxonomy (NCBI): domain Eukaryota; kingdom Metazoa; phylum Arthropoda; class Insecta; order Hymenoptera; family Eupelmidae; genus Eupelmus; species Eupelmus kiefferi. The sequence continues at coordinate 4,200 of JAPYZB010008927.1, read as the reverse complement.
TGGCGAGGAGTACACCTGCCAGGCTAAGAATCCAGAGGTCGACCGCAGTGTTCACGACACCATGGCGCTCAACATTTTGTGTAAGTACAACAAACCGGTTTTAGTTTTAACTACTAAACGTACGAATGTCGATTCTAATCGTTAACTTTCTCGTTTACAGATAAACCGGTCTTCGAAAACCTCGAACCGAACGAGTTGGTGGGTATGGAAAGCGAGCCCTTCGTCATCTCGGTGGTGGCACGTGCCAACCCAACAGCCATCACTTATACCTGGACACGCGACGGTCTGCCCCTGAGCAGCGGCCACGCGGGCAGTCGCATTATAGCCCGAGGTCCGACTCTGAATATCACTAGGTTGGAGCGCAACGACGCCGGGACCTACATCTGCGAGGCGATGAACGACGAGGGCACCACCTTTTATCAGTTGAATTTGACCGTTCAATGTAAGCCTCAGTTAAGACGCTTGATTCCCAATTTATGTGCGATAGGTATATTTACACATTCATTTATTTTCAAGTTTTCTTTGTTTTCAAGTGTGTTTTTTTCTTCGAGTTTGTTTTTTTATTCTCGTTTCGTTTTCACGTTTTTCATACTACCGTTTCGAGAGGATACCGGAGAAGTGTGTTGAGGTTTTTCTTTGTGATATTTAGCTAATACTGCTATGGCTTTTGATTTGTTTTGAATATTTATTTCAATTACAAAGGAAAAATTATAGTGTTTTTGAAGCAGCTCCGGCGTTCGCTTTACTTATCTCGTATTAGTGCATGCATAATCCTGGTGGAATTGATAAAATACCAGCAAATACATACGAAATAATTGAGTCGTTTTAAAAATTAAAATAAAAAAGAAGATTTTGTTTTATATCTTTTATTATTTCTTATTTTAACCATAAAAACTAACATTTATCACACTTGAATCTATTTCATATCTCATGAACACATATCATTGAAAATCATACCAGGAAATTTGCTTTTTGCTTTTTTAAACCTGCACCTCCTTTTTCCTTTATTTAATAACCCAACTAAACCTTTATTGTACCGAGAGAAAAAGATTATCATATTTTTTTAATGAAGATTATTTAAATTTTCATTTTAAAAAAATGTACTACTAAAATATTTTCATCTCAAAAGGATTATATATTTTAAAGGAAAAAAAACAAATGTTTTAATTAGTACATTAAATATGTTTAGTATTCTTAAAAGACTAAAATAAAATGTAAAATATTCGGATGCCTTAAATTTAAAAAAAAAAAACATTAAATCTCTACTTTTCTCTCTCGGTACATCGCCAAATTTACCCCAAAACGCAAACATTCCTAACGATTTTTGCCACGTTGCACCAGATCCGGCAATGATAGTTCGGACATCGACATCTGGCGTGATCTATCCGGCGGGCAGCGAGGCCAAACTATTTTGCGAAATCGAAGGTTCGCCCATAGGCGCCGAATATATCAACTGGTTGAAGGAGGGTACGAATGTTGCTGAGCTAGGCGATCGCTACATCACATACTTCTCCAATAAGACATCCTTTCTGAGGATAAGGAGTCCAAACCAGAGGGATGTGGGCGAGTACAGATGTAATGTTAACAATGGCATCAGCAACGTCACCTCCGAACCGATTCTTTTCATTACTAATTGTAAGTTGAGAAAGTTATTAATTTATTGCAGTCTATTATTGCACTTGAATAATCAATCTTTTTAAAATTATTTAAAATACATTAGTCAGAATTTTTATGTAATAATTTTTTATTTACAGTCAAGCCTGAAATGGCAAACTCTGCATTAACGAAAAAGGCTGCAGTAAACAGTGGAGCAAATGCCCAGCTACACTGCAAAGCTCGAGGTTCTCCACTGCCACATTTCACATGGGTGTTCAATGGAAAAACTATACTGCCAAATGTAACTGATTACAAGTACAGCGTAACGTATACAAACGTAAGTTTCTTGTCTGATCAATCACATTTTATACCACTGAACTAATCACGTAATTGACTTAATTAATTCCAACAATACCCTGCATACTTAAAATTAAATTTCTTTAAATAAAATAAAATTATTTTTATTCTTGCCACTCCACAGCTCTCGGAATTATTCTCCCAATCAACTCTGACGGTGCACCACGTCGGTCAGGCCGACTACGGCAAATACGAGTGCCAAGCGATGAACAGTATGGGCCACGTCAGTGAGATCATCAGTCTCGATGTGACCTCGCCTCCGGATGAACCGACGAATCTGGAGGCGGTCAACGTGACTCACGACAGTGTTACCCTAGTCTGGAAGCGCGGCTTTGACGGCGGTCTGCCCACCTCGCATCAGATCAGGTGGCGCGAGGCGCGCGACGACGAAGCCAACTACCGCTACATCGACGTCTCGCCCGGCAACTATCGGGCCGTTGTCGATCGTCTAGCGCTCGGCACCTACTACGTGTTCAGCATCAGGGCGAAAAATTCAAAGGGCGAGAGCCCGTTCCTGCCCGATTTGCTGAAGGTCCAGACGCTACGTAAGTGTTTACGACTTTTCGTTGGGTGGATGCGTGCGGTTAGGATCAGTGGCTTTAAGTTGGGGTGATTGGAGGTTTGCTTTGGCAAAAAATCGGATTTGGTGGTTGAAGGCTTTGGTTGGTGCTTTGTGCCCTTTGGACGGTCTGCCCTTTGTGGTGGTTGGAGGCGAGGACGCAGGTTAATATTATAAAAGGGTATTTTCAAATTCTAACCTTGTTATATCGTGTTTTAATAGACATTTTCTGAATTAGATAGTGCCAGAATGATATTTTTACTATGTGAAAAGTATTGAATTGTTTATCGTAATATAGATGTTTAATGTTGTTTAAATAAATTAGTAAACATTACAAAATTAAAGTAAACTAGTAACTACTCATATTCAATATCTCTCAATCAATTTAATTATCTTTAATTAGTAGCTTGAAAATACCCTTTATAAAAACCGCAATTATTTTTAATTAAATTAATTTAACTGAGATTAACTAGTTAATATTGTTTGTAATTGAATTTCCGATTTTCTGCCAAAATGTAACAGTATGCCACAGTAAAATAATATGCAATATTAATAGTAAATGTGAGCATTCTATAAAAATATATTACAGACAATTCAATTTTTATATTAGTTAAATAAATTTATTCATTTTGAAATAGTATATTACCTACCTAGGCAGCAAAAATAAGAAATGTCTCAGATCATATGTAATTGTCGGCCGAGGCGAAGCCGAAGTTGACAAACATGTGATCTGAGGCTTTCTTTTTTGCTGACAAGGTGTGTATACTATTTTTCTGCTCGACGGCGCCGAAAAGCGGCAACTTCGTTTCGCGCAGCGGCAGGGAAGTTGGCGCTTTCCGGCCGGAGGGCAGAAAACTTATTTTCTCGTTATTAAAAAGTTTGATTTAAAAATTAAGATTTTATCTGTAGCATATTTTTAAAAACAATTTCAAAATTGAATAATCCTTTGATCATTTATTTTCAATAAAGTTTAATAATTTAATATATAAATAACAAAAACTTTCATTGTTTTTATGAGCTTCTTTTTAAAATGACCTAATAAATGATTATTCAAAATTGAAATTTGATGTACCCGATTTTAGTCTTGCAATCCAATCTCAATTAGTTAGAATATTAAATCAGCAAAATAGATAACGAATTAAGCTGAAATCCTATTTATTATCCTACCTATAATGTAGAAATCGTAGAATTAGTTAATAAAGTTTTAGAAATAAGTTTTATTAAAGTAGTGGTTCGTAATATTGGGATTGGATTTAGACATTTGTTATCATAAACAATATTTATGTCCGCTTCACACACATGGTCCATAAAAAGCATTCCTTCACAGTTTATTGTCGGCAATCATCTAATCATAAAATAATTTTATCAAATTTCATTAAATGTTACAAAATTTATTTAATCATTTAAATGTTTTGACCTGCATTACTTCATTCACATGCATTTTGCATTCATAGTTTTATAACAATATTTAATAATATTAGACTGCAATCATGAAATTTTAAAACTCTGTTAAAAATAAAATTGAAATTTTCTATGTAAATATCGAGCCATTAATTAAAATAATTGTAAACTTAATTAAAAATTATAATAACATTATAACATTTAATATTTGATGTTTATTAATAAACTTAATTAATAATTTAGGAAATTGGTAGGCTCTGCGAATAATAATACTCTCTTTGTTAATC
>JAPYZB010008915.1:0-11414 GCA_030522745.1 Eupelmus kiefferi | reverse complement strand
CTGCCGACGAGGCGATGTCTGCAAGCGGTACACGTGTACGAGAGCAATTTAATTGCGCGGGAAGGCTGAGGAAAGATCTGAACTTCTTGCGCTTGGAGCGCTTGTTCTGATTTTTTTCTTGGCTTCTTTTTCTTTCTTGGAGTGATGTAGGAAGTATTGGTTTTTGATTTACGATTGATTATTGAAGATTAGATAAAAATAAACTGAATGATTTTTAATAAAGGTTTTTATTTTGTAAAATAAAAATGCTCTATTTAAATATTTAAAAAACTAAAATCATAAGGAAATATAATGCATGCATGCAGAATATAAAAAAATACTAAATTATATTCTGTGCTTATATATTGTATTTTTAAGAAATTATAGTAAAATTTAATTATTTTTTCCTCATATCAATAAGAAATTGTAATATTGCATTGGATAAGAAAATAAAAAATAAACTGATATCCCTACATGGATATCAATACAACTGGTATCACTACCTTTTTTATAAATTATAAATATTTAATTTTCAAAAATAAGCAACAATAATGTTAGAATAAAAAATTTTAAGTTTTTCTAGCTTAAAAAATTTTGAAAACGTTTTAATAGTTTGTCATATAGTTTACTATAGTATAACTTGGACTTTGAAGTATACATAAACAATTTGATGGATTATTTGAATTTAATGTAATACAATATTTCTATGATCAATCAACAAATTATTTATAGTCTAAGACGATAAACAATTTTAAATTTTTATTCTAACTTTCTTCTTTGAAATTAAAAATATTTTCTAAAAGTTAAGGACTAAACCCAGGTCAAAATTTACTCCTCATAAAGTTAAATTTATTGATTATTTAAAATTTACTTTTTATCAAAAGTATATTTTAATAAAATTTACTATTTATGAGAAGTAAATGTTACTAAGGAGTTAAGATTTTGATATCGATTTACTCCTTAACTTTTAGAGATGCTTTAACAAGTTTTTGACTCTTATTTATTTAGTTTTCTAACTGTATGAAAACTATAAACATACTGATTAGTAAATTAAAAAGTTAAATTAATTGATTTTTATTATAAATTAATAAATAATTTGTTTTTCCACATTTATATGCAGTTATCTGCACTAAAAATCTTATTTACATAAAACAAACTAAATAGTTATTAGTTACTAAGGAAGTATGAAATATCGGATGCGAAGTTTATGAGAAAAAAATATACATCGATATTTCCCATTAGAGCCCCTAAAAAAAAGTAGTAGACTCAGGTAAAATCTGTATCTCGACGGGTCATTAAATGCGCGCGTCTATGCGAACGCGGATGAACAGCCCACCACATATGTTACTTTATGTCTGCTATTCTTCCGTTAGATAGTGCATATACATACAGACTACAGCATATGCAAAGGGATAAGCAGGTAAAAAAAAATTATATCCGGATCCGGCGAGTCTACCAGATATGAACGCCCCTCTTCACATTATAAAATATATTTTGTTGTTAGAAATATAGTGAATTTTCGACGTTTTTATCAAAACATTATTTAATTTTTTTAATAAACAATTTAAATTAATAATTAACTTAAAATTCTATACTTTGCTTTAATAAGTAACTTGCAATTTAAAATTTTCTTGGAATTATCATCAATATATGTACAACATTACCCTTTTACAGTGAAAATGTGTATCATTATTAAAATCAATGCAAATTCATTCCACCGTATATAGTAACAAAACTCTCATTGCAAGTAAAATCTTCCCCTATATATTTCAAACAACATACATCAACTTCAACTTGAAAATTAACTACACGCAACTTCAGCAAAAAACTAGCGAAGTAACAGCTCCGAGACAGACTGGCGCGCGCGCGCCGCGTTGTCCCCGCAGGTAGCGAGAGAATATTTATGCGCGAGCGAGCGAACCCTTTTCCTTTGAAGGGAAACACAGGCGGACGGACGCGCAGGGGGGTGCTTTACTTTTTTCGGATAGTAAAAAATATGATAATCTATGCTCGGTTGGCTGAGAAAAATGTAATTCATTATGCGCCCGATCGTACAAAGAACTGCGTGTGCGTGTGAGCCGAGCGTTCGCTCTGTGTATACGTAGCACGCATATACACGCGTTGGCTGCTCTGGGTTAAAAAAAAGGGTTTGAAAGGGCACATTCGTGCAGGCACGCGCGCGGACCGAGAGCTATATATTTTGGCTTGGCTCGCGCACGGACCTCGCTTCCGTTTCTCCCTCTCGGGCGTTCTCTGCATTTCTTCACGTGAGACAACTGTTCCTAATTAATATACCTGCGCGCGCGCGCGCTGCCGAGCGACTTGTTGTTTTTTTGCATGGAGCGGGCGCAGTTTAGGAGAGCGGAGAAAAAAGTTTGATCAAAGTTTCTTGGCTGATAGGTTGTTTGTGCATGGGAACACACGGCTGAGGGATGGTCGGACTGTTGATTGGCTTAGGAGGGAATTATTCAAGGTAAATTCAAAAAATATTGAACTAATTAATGCAAAAGAAAATAGATATAGATAAATATTAGTTTCAAATGAGTATACTAAAGACTCAAATTTTGTAAAAATTATAAGTTTTTGATAGAAACTACTACACTTGTTAGTAAAGATTTTACAGACTGGAAAATCTAAAAGTTATCCTAGTTGATAAATATCTATATAAAATTTACTTAGAATAATGATATATTTTCATTTTTTTAGTAGTCTGCGATAACTTTAATGACGAGAATAGTAATTTTTACCGAAATATTGTAATCTTTACAAAGTTAATAGTATTAAGTTTATTACTATAATTACATTTATAACACAACAGCAAGAAAATTCATTTTATTTAATAATTTTTTTTCAACCTTGCTCAATGAAAGCATTTTATTAGCGCGAAATTCCAAGCGAAGACTAAATTTGCAACGATCTCCTTTAAGGGATAAGTGTTAGTTGTCAAGTGAACGGCAGCAAAAGGTATAAACAGCCAGTGGTCACTTTGGTATAACCGCACTCTCGAGAGTCGATCAGAAGTCATTATATTGCTACTTTTGCGCGGTAATAGCCCCTTATCAAAGCGAGCTGCCTCTCCGTCGACGAAAAGACGCGGGCCCCCGCGATTATGCAAAATCGATCGGAATGCCATGCAAATTATCGGTCTTAATGGGCGATATCCGCAGCCGGAGATCGATCTTTCTCTCTCTCCCTCACGAATATTCGTACACACACGCGACATGCCTGCATATAAAGCCAGAGCTCGCTTGGAAATTCGAGCCGGACATTGCGGGACACTCCGGGAGCTGAGAGAGAAAGAGAGAGAGAGAGAGCGCGCATTTCGCTGCCAATAAAATCGGAGCAATAAAATAGCATGTAGAGAGCGAGAGCGAGAGGGCCCCGTGATTTTCACAACGAACGGCTTCCGAGCGCTCAATTTCATGCAAAGTCGATAAACGTTTCGCGATTTTCGTCCGCGCGCGCGCGCGCCCAGCCAGCGACTAAATTGCCGAATATCCGATCGTCGAGAACTGGCGGAAGGTGAGGGGGGAGAACGCGAGGATATACAAAATTTTATAGGTCTCGCGTGTATTGTTTCGCAATCGTAAATCGTTGAGGACGCGCAAGCACGAATCTGCAGCTCATTTTCTGCCGGAGATGCGGGCGTTTGATTGCAGACGCTTTAACCTTTTCGAGCATCGTTCGTTTTATCTACTTGTTTTATTTGTTTGATGACTAATTTTCTTTTTTTTTATCGTTTTGTAATATTTGGAGATGTATGGTATTGTACGAATAAAGTATTTGATGAGATTAAAAACTCGAAAATAATTTTTTGTGTTTGTTATTTTTAATGTTTTTCAAATATATTTCTTTAGCATTAAAATATATAAATCGAGTGATTTATTTTTGTTAAATCTACAGTAATCATTAAAATAATTATTTAATATCTAAGAAGTAAACGGTTAACTGGTATGTCAACATGTAAGATAACATTTATCCTATAATAAAACATATAATAGTCAATAAAACCAAGTACCTAAACAAAATACTACACATCTCCAGAACATTTAAAAAATCCTATCACATTCAACGATTCCTTCGCCACTCAAGCTTCCGGCTTCCCTTGCTTTTCGGCTAATGAAGTTACAAGGCCGAGAGACAGCTAAGCTGGCAAAAGTGCACGGTGGCATATGCCCAGCGAGAAAAATTGAAGCGGAAAGGGGTAGAGCGCGCAGGAAGAGCTTGATAGTGGGACGCCTTATTTTTCGCGAGCATCTAGACTAGAAACACGAGAGGCGCGATACGCAGTGCTGAAGAAAAGGAGAAGGGGGCAAAAAAGGAGTAGAAGCAGCGAGTGAGATAGACGTAGCAGCCCTTCGCGCTGCTTTCGAGTTAAAGAAGACGCGAGAGCGAAAAATAGAAAGAGAGAAAGAAAGAGAGAGAGAGAGAGAGAGCTCGTTCCACACATGGCGCGCTCGCTTCTTCTCAACCCCTTGCGCGCTACGCGTTCGGTCCCCGGCTGTGCTGCTCGCGAGCTGCGCGCACAGGCCATATTTTAGATCTTATCCCCGAAATTATACGTCTGTCTGGCTGTCTGCTCGCTCGCTTCTTCTTCTTCTTCCTCTTTTTGGCTTCGTCCTCGCAGGACGTTGCCACTCGAGCTCAGCGTGCCTGAGAACTCTCTCTCTCTCTCTCTCTCTCTCGTTCTTTTCTTGGCTGCATCGTTTCCGCCCCGTTCAACCCTCCCTCTACCCTGATTTCTGGCTTTCGGATGAATCCGCGCTGTTGTTTGCAGGCGGTTCGATTTTAAGGATTGTTTTTATTTTTTGTTTTGTTTTTGGGGATGTAAGGCTACTCAAATTGGCTTGAAGGTCGGTTGTAAAAGCGCGGTAATGATACGTTTCGCGCGTGCGCTTTCAGTTACCCGGATTTTAGCTGTTAAAGTTTTTTTACGGTTTAGTGGCTTAGAGGGAGTCGCTGGGTAGTTTTTGTTTGTGCCTTTTGGTTGACTTTGACTTTGATTGCTGAAGTTGGTAGAAAATGAATTTTAAAAATTCGATGGATTAATAATTCTTAAATAAAAAATGAATTGTGAATTTACTTTTTATTGTGAGTTATTTATATAAGTGTTTTTAAAAATTGTGACTGAGCGATGCTGAGATTTCAAAAGTAAGTTTATAAAAACTTATTTTTGTTAAACCAATGCCCTATACTTACTTCGATCACTTTATCCTAAAGGCAAAGTCAATGGCGCGCGAGGCCGAATGTCGGTTATTGTGCCTACTCGCTCCTTGTACAAACGCATACATATATATTCAAAATTGTAAAGGATGCCGCGCGTAACAGCTGCGGAAAAAATATGCTTCAGTGGTCCTCGCTCTCGAGAGAAAGAAGGCTACTTAGCTGATTTATGGGTAAATAACCCAGCCTTTTACACAACCCTTTTATTCTCCCTCTCTCGAAAGTGTCGGTAGATCCTCTCGTCGCTCGCTGGGGTAATCGTATGCATTTTACGGAGTTTCGCCTGGCTCCGAACGCTGCTCTATCTTACACACATATACATACAGACCATGATGCGTGTAACTCGCCCATAAATTTCGATTACTCGCGTATTTTATTTTGTCAATGCCGTGTAAAAAGTTTCCCCGCGACGATGTATGTACACGCGAAAGAGGAATTTTATGGGGGTTACCGGGCCGCTAGTGTGGGGATTTTTTTTTCAAAAGGAAGGGTCGTGACGCGGCATATACGCATAGGAGTGGAGATTCGCTGTGTATGCACGTAGCTTGGGTGATTCGTCTGTGTGTATACCTGGTTTTGTACACGAGTGGCGTAAATATTTAACTCCCGTCGAGTGGCCACTTATTCGCTTTCTGTAGATAATGACTTCCGACGTCGAGTGTCTTTAATCGACGATTTTTGTACGGATTTATTCTTTTCGGGATGAAAAAAGATGAGTCGGTGAGTTGGGCTTTATAAATATGGTATAGAGAGTGCAGGGATGCGTGGTTGAAGAGTGTCTTATTCTTTTGAGATTAAAAGGTTTCTTTTCTGTTATATTGGCGGACAAAATTGTAAACTTACATTTTATGAATATTTGCAATTTAATAATTGTCATCATTTACGGTGAAATTAATTTACTGAAAAAAATAAATATTTCTATTATAAAGTTTCACTAACATTACATACGTAACTTAATAATTTTTCTGTTACTTGTGACTGTATCACTCCAATAGTAGAAAAAATAGTAATTTTTAGTATACTGTTATACTAGTTATTTTAATAACTTTCACATAAGTTTATGCTTAACAGTAAAAATATCAAAATAATAATATATAAAATAATAATGTACTGAAAATTCAGAATAAAAAAATGATATAAAAATATTATAAGAGAACAAATAATATTAAAAATATATTTTCTCATAAATTCCTTTTATATTAAATTTTACAAAATAAATTTCATTTTATTAAAACGAGTGATACATTAAAAACATACAAACTATTGTTACAACACATAATTTCCAAAATTGTAAGTATAATAGCAATGCCACTCTTACACCGCACAACGAGTACGCATATTTCCATGAAAATAATTTTTCACAATATAATCCTCGTAAATACTTTTATAAGGCGAAAATTCAATATTTCAGCGAGAGGGAATTCTGGAATCGCGCGGGTGCGAGCTAACGCGCGCTACCTCTCTGCAACTTGCTCGCTCTCTCTCTCTCTTTCTCTCTGGCGCGTATATCTGTTACATACATACATTGTTCAATTTCACGACGTCTCGCTTCAATTCAGCCGGCGGATTTTCCACCATTAGCCAGCCCTCGCTCCATCTCCTCGCTCTCCTATACCTAGCTCGCTGTATAGCTCGGCAGCTTCTTTTTTTCCACCTCCTCCTCCACTTTTTCTCCCCGTCGTCTTTCGCGACGTAGCGCGCGCGCGCGCCGTGCACCACTTTGTGCGCAAGAAAAATTGGAAATAATATCTCTCTTTCGCCTCTCACGGTGAAATCTATATGGAAAGCGCACCGAGGTTCGTTCATACGTGACTCGTTATTAAATATCCGCTTCAACAGCGCGTGAGTACCGTAGCACGTTGCGCCAGCCCCGCACCGCATGTGATCTCGCTAATGGCTTACATTTTTCCTGCAAAATCATTTCAAGAATTTCAAATTTCGCCTATTTGGCATGTATAAACGCGAAAATTTATTTCGCGGAAATAAGGGCCTGGCTTATACTCCCAGTGAGTTGATAAAATTTATTTTCGACAATGCCTGCTTTTAAGTGTTATTCATATTTAATGGAAATTGAAAATTGATTGGCCAAAGCAGTATGTAAAATGGGTAAAAGAGATTTTAATAGGATACGTTTGCGTGGATTCGTAGATTATGTTATTTACATGTATATAATCAAATCGATAATATTAATGTCAATATTATTCATGAATGTGTACTAGTTAACTTTATTAAATTTCTTTAAAAATATATGAAAAATAATAATTTATCCGTGTAGATAAAATATTTTAAATATAACAAATTTAAATAATTTATTTTATTTATTGAACATATTGCATTATTTTTCTCCGTGTTCGTTTCATATTTTATCAGAGTAACAACAATATTAAACTAAAAATATTTATAATAACCAGAAATATTATTATAGGATGAATTGAAAGAATGAAATTCGCTTATTACTTTTATTAAGTCAGGAATTTAAACATATGCAAAATGCAAACAATAATGGATGAAAGCGAAAGGCAAAAAAAGAGGTTTATAAAGTTAGCGATGCGAGGCTTAATAATGGGAGGCAATATAATGGCGAATTAGAGAACGACTTACGTTAACTGGGATAAAAGCGTGAATGAGAGGGGATCCTCTATAATACCCGAACACACGTTTTTCACCTCGATCTACCCACGGCAGGTAGATCGTTCACGGTTTAAGCTGCCTCGAATCGTGTTTGTTGATTTTTTGGAGATTTCCGGCTAGACAGGGGTCGATGCCCACGGCAAATTATACCTTGCAGGCAATTATGGAACGCATAAAAACTGATGCAGTTTTTTTTCGATATTAATATTTTTTTTTTTAATATTATTTCTGAAAAAGGTGTGCACGTGTTTTTATTAATTGGCTTTTAAAATATTCAAGTAATACATATTGTGTTAGTTGAATTTCACATATTTTAATTCAACCATCATTCTAACTAAAAATTAAGATTTAATAAAAATTATTTCAAACTCATTTTTTATTAGTCGCTCTATCTTAAATCGTTTTTCAATAGCCTGCTTTTACCGCAAATCGCACGCACCGCACAAAACTTTCTCCTCCTCTAAAGAAAAAAAATGATTCTCACCGCTCGCCAAAGCCAGAGCTCCTCCTCTGTATATAAACGAGCACTGGATCTCAAAGGCGTGTGTACCGGCAGCTATTCTCATCTCTGCGCATCGACGAGGCGAGCAAGTGATCCGAGATCCTTTATGCACAAAAGACGCGCAGGTAGCGTGCAGCTATATCCCATTGCCTAGCCCCGAACTGCACCCAGGTAGACCTGGCAGCCCTTGAAAAATGATTGCGCAACCCCTTCGACGCCGACGAGGGGAATGGGAAAGACACGCGGGACAATGCGGGCAGATTCACGCCGGGGGTAGGTATATACAACCCTGCAGCCTCGAGTAAGAGAGAGCGCGAAAAAGAGAGCTCGGCTGCCTCCTAACTGTCGGCACAATGACACCAAATAGGCGGTTGATTGCACAATACCGCTGTGTTTATCGAGCCATCATCGATACGTGCGCCTCCGCTCTTCCGTTCCCGTGCTCATTCTCTATCTCCGCTAGCCGAGAGAGAAAGAGAGAGGAGAGGCTTTTCGGATGCGCGGTGGTTGGAGAGAAAATCGGCGCGCGCGTAGAGTCAACAGCCGAATGTTACACCTAATTTGAGATACTTAATGCGCGCCCGCTCGATTCGCAGTTGCGATTTCGAGGATAAAAGCTGGGAGCTGACAAAAAGGCCAATCGACGCCGAGGCTAGTCGGGCGTGCTTAAGCTTGGCGTTTTGAGTGTTCGAGGGTTTTATTAAGATTTTTAGGGAAATCGAGACGAATTATTTAAAGGTTCAGTTTTTATTGGTTTTTTGATTTTGTCATGGGGTTATTTTATAAAATTATTTTGTATCTAACCGGTTTCTTATTTTGTAAAAAATATTGTATGGCTAAAGCGGTATAAAATATTTAAAATTTAATTTTTAATATTTATGAACTTTTAACTTTCAAAATTCTTTCAATAAATTCAATGAAAAACTTATGAACAAAATGAAAGCAAAAGTATCAGTTTGATTTAGTAGTGTACTAGTAGATCTTAAATCTAATCTCTCTTTTGTATTGATTTAATTAAATTTATCCTAACCTTTTTTCCGAGTACGTGGTAACTGCGCAACAGGGTAATCACATAAGCGGTGAAAGTGCGTAATACTTTTCTCAATGGCATTCTCAATTTTATCCATGTTCTTTTTCATAAGAATGTGTTAGCGCAAAAAGAAAAAAAACGAACTAATAGGTTCTATTTAGTATTTATCTGGAGAAATATAGATGCATATTAACACATCTCTTTGCCGTTTGGAATCATTAAAGATAATATCACAATGGAGTAAAAATAGTTTATAAAAGATTGAGAAGTTACTTTCTTTAAAATTATTTCTTTAAATGTGTTTGACAAGAACAGTGTAAATAAATTATATCCGGATTTTCATATTTAAATCAGTTTAACGATGAGACTTAAAGAGAAGATTGAATTTCGTGCGCCAAGGTATATAACTTAAGCCTCTTGAAGTCGATACTATGAAGCAAGGGCCAAATGTATTTTCTATAGTAGAAAAGTTAATTTTATGATACAATATAAAATAAGGATTAAAAAAAGGTGATAAGCTTTGTATTTTAAAAATACATTTACATAAATTGAATTAACTGAATCGAATTAAAATTATCAAACTTAAACTTTAAAATATTCAGATTTAAAATATTTCTTTGGACAAATATACATTTAAAACTGTTCTTTAAATTATAACCCTTACGAGTACTCTACACAATTAAATTATAATTTAATAATTTTCTCAGAAAAATGAGCTCCTAAAATAACAACAAAATAAAAAATTTTCCAGCACCCAGCCCTCCAACAATAAAACCCCGAGGTAAAATCCTATTTCGCCCGGTACAAATTGTATTCTCCAGAGAGCTAGCTAGCAGAGGCGACGCGGCTGGCGACGTCAGCCTCGTCGTCGCTCTAGCCCTGCGTCGATCGAATTGAAAAATGTCCCGAATAGCCCCGAAGGAGGCGAAGGTTGTAAAATTGTACTCTACTGCACGCGTACAGGCCCCCCTAAACCCCCCCTCCCCCCTACAAAGTCGCGCAGTCTCGTAGCGGGTGATGCCACTCGGGCGAAAATCGATTTTTGGAGCTCTGCCTTCGGCTCTCTCTCTAGCAACTATCAAAACGGAAGGCTGCCGCTCGAAGCTATCGAGAAGCCATGGTTGGCAAACGTCGCGTCGCCGAGAGAGCCCTGAGTTTCGGGGGTTGGTCGCGAGGGGGTGGTGTGAGTATGTGGGGGCTGAAAAGCCGTTGCCTGGCAACGACCGCGCGCCCGCTCGCCTGCTACGTTGCCGCGGGTAATGGCCGCCACACACGTCACGTACACTCACACATGTACTCCCCCCACCCCCTTCGTATAGCCCGTTAGTCAAAGCTCTCTGCGTGCACGCATAATGCGTATATCTCGAGTTCTGATAGTGCTGCTGATGTTGTGGGCTATAGTAGTATTTGCGAGGGCGAAATTCTTAAATTTCGTTCGCGATTGAAAGCTCGGCTATATATATGCTTATTTCTGGAGTGTATAGGGAAGAGCGACAGCTGCCGTTGAAATCGCGGGCGCGGATTCTTGATGGACACGCTCGTTTCTGCGTTTTCTTTTTTGGCTCGTGTCCCAACGTAGTTCGACGGTTTTCTTTTTTTTGGGAGGACGTTGCGCCTGGATTAGACAATTTATACAATAGGCTTGAGAGAGTTCGTTTCTAGATTATTGAATAATTTGATTCTTCGAATACGTTATTTATATGTTTTAGGATTTCAATTTCTTAATTTTGTAAATTGAATATGCTTAATCATTCTTTAGACTAATCAATATGTTATAAATTTTAATACTTTTCATATAATTATAATAAATTTCTTATAACAAATATAAGGAATATTAATAATACAACAGTTATTGTAATTATTCATTTTAATAATTTTACTTCCAATACGGATATATTACATCGACTGAATAATTTGATAATTAAGGAATAAAATAAATTTTATTTTTTGTTGAGTTATGTATACACTGTTTTTAAAATACACAAGCTTCAAAAATAATTTGTAAACTCAATTACAAGGGAAATTGAAAATTCAACTTCAAATTAGCAT
>JAPYZB010008913.1:0-10061 GCA_030522745.1 Eupelmus kiefferi | reverse complement strand
TATTAACTTAAAAGAGAAAGTTGAAACATTGAGGACTTTAACTTCTAGCCAAACTAACCTAGCAAATAATTCTTTTGGTAAGTAATTTTTGTAAATTACGTTTTTTTTTTATAAGTTTTATATAAACAAAGAAGAGAGTATCAAATTGTTAGTATTAATATATTAAAAATTATCACTACCAGAATTGGAGCAAGTTTCTGTAACTATTAATAAAAAGTATCTGGTTTTTTGTCTGTTAGATCTGGTAATCTTTTATCAGAAGCAATAAATTGTAGCAATGCAGCTATTCATGAAAAATTATTTTGCAGCCTATGAATTATTTTTCAGATCTTATTTATTCTGGATGTCTACTTGAAAATGACTCAACATTGGAATCTTATGGATTGAAAAGTGGATCAATGGTTCATGTCTTGAAGAAAAAAGAACTCAATAATGCAGCTAGTTCCTCATCAACAGTTTTCGAACCAAATATAGAGATGTTGACATCTGTGTTTAAATCATTTATAGGAAACCCATTACTAGAATCAGCAATGAGGGTAAATTTAAAAAAATATTAAATTATTTATAAATTGTTATAGGAGACAATTAATTAATTTTAATTTTGTTTACAGCGATTAACTAAAAGGCCTGAAGTAATTGAAAATATTATTTCATCTTCTCCTGGATTAAGTGAAGATGCTGTTGCAATAGCAATATTACAAGATCCAGATTTAATAGTTCATTTTACAAATGCTGAAACAATTAAAAAGTAAGATAAACACTCATGTTACAAAAAACATATTCCATTTGTAATTTTTTAAATTTTTGGCTTACATTATAAAATATAATTTTAGCATTGGAAAACTGCATCCAGCTCTTTTAGAAGCTGCTCAACATATTGCTTCTGCTGTTCATGATGAAGCTCACAATTTTGCAGCATTCTCATCTTCAATGAATTCTATGATGAATCCATTATCAAATGCACAGACTACGGGACATTCTTATAGTTTAGAAAATTTGAGTGATGATGAAGAAATGGCTGGTGATTCTTCTCAATCATCAGATTCTACTCAACCATCTAACAGTGGCAATCAATCAAGAAACCAGTCTGGATCAACTATAAGTGCATCTCAGCTTCTAGCAGCGATAACACGAGCACGAAGATCAACTGTTGGCAATGGGAGCAGTTCTAGTATTAGCTCATCACCAGTAACACCTATTTCTCGAACAAACTCTAACAGTGGTGGAGTGATAACATTTGAAATGTTCAATCAAGCCATGCAACAAGCTTTTGCTTCCAGCCCATCTACAAATGAGCCAACAAATCCTATACAATCTCTGCCTTCTGCAGCCTCATTTAATGCATCTCAAAATAGCTCATCTTCTAATGATATGCAACGACAAATTACATTAATGCATGAAATGGGTCTTCAAAATGATGCAGTAAACCTTCAGGCTTTGCAAATAACAAATGGAGATGTACAAGCAGCAATCGAGTTAGTATTGAGCGGATTTGGTGATAATTAATATGCTTATTGAATTTTAAGTATTTGTAAACAATTTAACATTTTTTATATGTTATAATATTAAAAATATAAGAATAATTAATTTAATATATCATACTTTCTTAAGGTATGGCAATATTTAGTTGAAAAAAATTTGTTTATCAGACATTCATGTGTGTTCAGTCATATTTTTTTTCGAATATGACACTTTAAATATTTAAAGTAACACTTATACATTTTGAAAAAATGAAAATCATAACATGTTTATACCGACTGATAGTAATAATTATTGAATAAATTTCGTTTTATAAAGTTTTATTTGTATTTAATTTAAGTAGTTTTATTTATATAAAAAACCATCAAAGTCTAAATAATATTAAAATAATTATATATTTCGATGGCTCCATATAAAAAAACGTAAGTTTGAGTCATCAATTTGTATGAGTTCCAAAACTATACTTATGTAAGAAAATTACGATTTAATACTTTAAAGACTAAATTAAATTTCGAAATTTTTTGTTTGTTTTATCTTTAATCTAATTAATAATTTATTGGTTTTCTAGTAATATTTTTGAATTATACAACAATACTTTATTTAAAATTATTTATAATTTGCTAAGGGCATCCAAAATTAAAGTTGCACAAATATAATAGGGGACAATAAACATCTAAAAACATTAAAATATAGTTTTATGTTTCTCTTTATTGATGTAAAAGATATTTTTATGGAGAAGCAAAACGTTCGCTAATTTAGCTACTTTAACTGAGCTAAAACGCTATTGATGTATGAAAAGGAAAACTCCGTAAAATATTGGAGAAACTCTTTTTTTGCTCAGTAAAAGTAGCGAAAAGTAGAAAAAGGGATTTCACTAAAATCAATTCAAATACAATTTTAGCTCTGTTATAAAGGAGATCCTCCAATTTTAAACGGGAAAACTCCTTCTGAGTCCAGAGCAAAAATGGCTCATACTTTTTCGGAAAATTAGTTCAGATTTTAGGAAATTTAGCAAATTATTTTTTTCGGTGAAAACTACCTTATTTATATATATTTAGAAATTTAAATATTTTATTAAAAGTTACATGTATACAAAAATTTATTTTAATAAGATTGACTCTGAGTAAAATAGATATTTTTACAACATTTTTTCTAACACAAAATTGTTAACTTGGTCTTCAAACGTATCAAATAAAAATAAATATTAATAATAAAATAGTAACATTTATCGCATATAGTAGCCATAGCCATAACAGAATAAAAATAATTTGATAGGCGTATGTATGTTCATATATCTGTGCATGGAAGTAAATATATCTAAACTTAAGGCGAATATTATGCCATAAACCAATTTGGCAATCCTAGGTTGATATTAATATCATAATTTTTCGCTGTCGGTGAAGTTGAACAAATTAAAAGTCTACACATAATTTTCTAATTTGTCTAAAATGTTTCGTAAATAACGTTTGGTGTTATAAGTAATCAAATATTTACGGATAAGCTTTATGTGTAGATTTTATAAATTATGCGTTTAACTTCATTGGCTAATTTCTCCACTACATATTTAAAGTAATTTCGAAAATAAGGATTAATTTTTAATAAAAAAACTTTGTATTCAAAATCTTTATTTGGTTGAATAAATAAAAAACATCTCTGATATAGAAATATAATTTAATAATTGATACCTGTTTTAACGTTGTTTTCAGAAATAATGAAAAATTTTACAAATTTAATACAAATTACCAAGCAAGTTACAGTTTGAAATGAGCATGCAAAAATAAGCTATTTTTATATTATATTGTAAAAATTTAATTGTCCAAGAGATCACAGGTAAAATTTTGAAATTATAAATACAAAATCATGTAGTATTATCACAGATAATTATTCATAGACAGATTTTTTGTATTCTCTTATAAACTAGTACAAGCAATACTTTAACTTATTAAAAATTTAACCCACACATGTAATATATACATTCTTAACTTACATTGTTATTCTTTATCCGCTCAAACGACAATCTCATCTTTGAAAAAATAACCATTTAAAACTAGAGCGTTTAGCAGGTGTTTTAAGTACTCGGTATTTGTCATTCTCGTTTTTCTCGGGAGGCAAATCACACTTATGTGTAAAAATTTCATAATCAAATATACGAAAACGTACAGGAGTGTATAGAAATGTTCGAAAACCTATGTAAACATGTATAAAAACATACAGTATAGTGCAAAAACTCCTAATATTTCAGATATGATTATGATTAGATAATATGATATGAATTTAAAATTTTAGTTTGAATTATTTATTCATTGCACATTTCCCTATGCGATTGTATACATGATTTAGCATGGTAGCATACGTTTTACATAGTAGCATACATTTTGGTATGTTTCCGTACGCATTAGTATAAAATGTCCCCATTTAAACATGTACATACAGAAAGGTACAAAGTCGTAAGTCGTACTCATTTTTTTTATCCGGGTAGCGCAGTAGTTGCGTAATGTACTATTTGCTATCTCTTGGATGTGTTAATTATACAGCTTAATCGCTCTATTCATTTCCGAGATGTCTGAAGTTTGAGGTTTAATTTTAAGTGTTCTTCAACGATAATTATTTTTATCGTCTTTATCTTAAAAACAGATCGGATTATTACATCCAAACTGAACATTTTTTTGTTCAATATCAATTTTTCGAAATGCGATATTTTATCATATATATTTAAATATTTTTAATGATTTTCGAAAATATTTGTTAATTAATTGATTTATTTATATGTTACCAATTTATACTTTATTTAGTTTTTTTAGTATATTTACAGACTTTATTGTTTGAGGATTTATGGATCAAAAGTTTATGGGTTTATAATTAGGAAGTTTATGTTTTATCACTTTAGAATGTATGGATTTAGATTATGAATTTATAGATTAAAGGTATATGTATCTATTTAAGATTCACGTCTTAAAAATTGTTTATGGATTTAAGGTCGATACATTAAAAAATTAGTTGGAGTATTTGGATTTAAGCTGTGTATCTAAAATTTCTTGGTGTTTAAAGTTACCTCTTTAATTAATTATTTACATTAAACAACGTTAAATTTACACCTATCGTCCTATACAAAATTATTTTTCGATTTCATTACGCAAAAACGTGAGCGGAAATAGTTTCACTTAAATAGTTAGCAAATAACATGCAGACGATTGTTTATAAACGTGATTTAATGCCAATAAAAATGTTAGCTATAGTCATTTCATATTTTGCGTAAGCATCTATTAAATTGTTAGTTACATTCATTGTGTATTGATCAAGAATATTCAAATTTTCTCAATTTTCGGAATTATTAACAGATAAATTAACTATCTGTGAAGGCATTATTATTACTGATTTTCATTTATTATTACTAAGAAACTATAAAACATTAATTTCTTTTTTCTAGGATCTTTCAATCTTGAATGTTTTTGCTACTTCCGTATGATTTCATATAAGCAGTAATCCTCATATTTAAAATTACGAAATTAATTATTGCTCAAAGTTTACAGAATGCTTTAAAGAATGATTAACTGAATTCATCAATTTCCCCTCTGAAAAAATGATGACAGGATATTGTGAAACTGCTTACAATGCAATGCAATTGACTAACAATAAAAGAACTAGATGACCTGAAATCACCGGATTTTAAATTTGAAAATCTTTTTAATTGCTCCATTTTTAATTGCTATTAAAAAAAGAATGTAGGTTGTATATGATTCTAACCAGTGATTTTTTAATGTTTAGCCTTAATTATTATATTGAAATTTAGGCATTTTTAATAATTTAATATTTAAAATTAAACAATTTAACCAAACGTTATCAGTCTAAAGAGGCTAATATGTGTAAGCTCGCAGACCATTTTAAAATTCTTAACAAATTTTATCTTTTACAGAAAATCTATTACAAGTAAAAATCAAAACCAGATTCGTTTTTAAAGTATATCTTTATTAAAAGAAAACATTAATAAATCAATTTGACTAATATATTTTGTTGACTGAAAATGTTGTAAACAAGAAATTCTTTTTAGTAAATTATAAGATGTTTTTACGGTTTAACTAATTAATACTATCAAGATAAAGTCAAAGTTATGTAACCGATTGTAAAAATGTTTAAAGTACTTACGTTTCAATATAAAACATTAAAAATAAGTATGGATAATCATGATTGCCTTTCTTAGAAAAATAGATTAATAATAATAAAAAAGTCTCTGGTAAAGCAGGTAGAAAATTCCATTTCTTTCCGTTATTCTGTGTATTCAGAAAGAAGAAATATTAATTTAAGAACTTTTTTAAATTTAAAAAAATGAAATTTTTTTAAAACTTGTTTATTTTTATCTTGATGATAAATTGCTACTTTATTCCCCTGAAACGCTTGCATAAAGTAGCACATTCTAGCGAATACTCAAGAAAGCAACTTTACGTTCTTTGGGAAGTAATGGCATTTTATTTTCTTTCTATTAGAGAAATAATAAAAGACAAATATGGGAATGTTATTTAAAAATAAATAACATCATATATACATTTATTAAATGTATAAAATCAATGAATTTTTACAGGAGTAGCAATTACTCGTTCATTTTACTTTGCTCTATTAATAATCCACTAAGTAATCTGCTACCTTTATTCCAAAGTCATATAACTACTTTATTGCTTCAACTTCCGACCATGGTTTAGAAATAGAGAACTGATATGAAACGAAGGAATGTTTAATTATTTTTTGAATAAGATAAAGGTAAACTTGATTACATATAAATTGATAAATAATTTACTTAAAAGAAAAAATTTTCAAAAATAAAATTGGACAGAAAGAATTAATATCATTACTATTTATTATAAACTATAAAATTTGTTAGTAGTATAAGACTTGCGTTCTTTTTTCAAAATGCATAATTATTTCAAAACTAAGGTTTAAAAATTCGTAAGTCGCTTTTTAATTTCTAATTCCACCGGTAAGCCAGTCAAGCAAATATACTACTTAACATAAATTAAAGAAAAATTCATGAAAATCTCCTAAAAACGTCCAAATTATGAAGCAAGTCCCATAAAAACGATCGTTCTACTAAAACACTCCATTAGTCCATAAGTTCTCTGAATTTTCAAAATAGACAAATTCGGCAAAGCGATCGAAGGTTAAAAGCAAAGTAGTGTGGCATGTCAAGTTTTATGGTCGAATAACCATCTGACTATAATGCGCACGTGTTTTTCGTTCTCCCACTCCTTTTCATATTTCTTCTTTCCCTCTCTCTCTCTCTTTCTCTCTTCCACTTTTTCATGTATATCGAACGCCAAGAGCTAAGCGCGTGTTCCGTTCTTTTTTCGAGGCTGCTATACGAGTGCGACTACATTGAAAAAAATACGTGAATATACGCTAAGCTCACATATACGAAAATACACACGCACACATATAGTCTGCGCATACGCACAAGCGCGCGCACGCACACATTTATTACACACGCACACAGCCAAATATACTCACGCACATATATATGCAGTAACAGATTCAAGTGCAAAGGTTAGTATATATATTATATATTAATATTAATAATCGCATCGAATGCGTTATTAATTATATTCTCAGCTAGCCTCTAAAGGACTATAATTTCATCCACGTTAAAAAGCAAATACGCACGCTCGTCCCGCAAGTAATCGTCCATACATCGATAAAAAAGAATTTCATCTCTCTGCTGACGTAGCCCGGAGCGCGTGCGCTCACCTAACAGTATATACCAGCTATATCTTACGAATCAGAAAATCAGCCGGTTTTTTACCCAACTTTTTTTCCCCAACGAGCCTTGGCTTATAGATAACCAACAGCCCGATATTCGGTTCAGCCACAAAGCGAGCTAGACACAGAAACTAGACGGATCCATACAATATAAACGAGCTCCAGCGTAGCGCGCAGGGGCACGTATACACTATATAAAGGAAGACAGCGCGGCGAGCGCACGAGGGTCGCGCGCAGGAGAACAGCTGGTACATTGGGGTGCAAGGGGGATATATAGACAGGGGCAAGTGCGGAATACCGGATAGCTCTCACCATCGCGCTCTCGCGCATGTATAGGGTGGGGGGTCGCATAGCGCCGCTATAGAAGCGGTATACGCTCTTGCAGCACGTGTTGTATACTGACTCAGCTCAGAGTGCGAGTTGTTGCTGAGAGTAGCGCGAGCCGACACTATATATCCACTGTCGGGAGAGAAAATTCAAACGATTATTAAAACAAAGGGGACAAGGAGAAGGAATTAAAAGGAGGAGTAGGAGAGTGCCAAGTTGTAAAAGTGCCAAGTAAGAGAAAAAAATGAATTTCGAATAGTTAAGTGTAAGAGTGAGAGAGAGAGAGAGGTAGGGCTGCGTTATGTAGCCGCTCTGGAAAAGCGGAATAAAAGAGACAGCTGCGGTGCGGAGGAATATAAGCGGCTGCTGTTGTATATAGAAACGTGCTCAGCTCGGTAAACTCGGCTGCTCAAAGGCCGAATGCCGAAGCCGAAAGCTCGCACGTTATTCCGTTAGTTATCGCGCGTGTGTCGGCGCGCGAGCTCCGAAAAGCCGCGTGTGTGTGCAGCGCGCGGGTTTTGAATATTAGTTTGTCCAAGCGTGAGTTTTGCTGTCGTTGAAAGGTCAGTTTTTTTTTTTTTATTTTGTTTTGTGGTTTTTTTTATCTTTGTCGCTTTGTCGGGCTGTGATAGCGGTTTGTATAGATTTTTTGCTGATTGGCGCTGGTTTGCGGAAAGTATAGTTTTGTTGGACTGTGGAGGTATTGATCTGCGTTTGTGAAATTTTGATAGTGCGACGGGCCATTTTTGTAGTGATGACGGAGAGTTGCGACTGTAGGTGAAATTAAGTGAAATTGGTATGGTGCACCTTTTTATTTTGGAGGACTAAATTTTGTGCTCTACTTAATGTAAAGTTTTTATTTAGGAACAGATTACTACCGATAAATGTTATCTATAATGTAGTACGAGCGTAGATAAAGTTGTTGAGTAAATATAGTTGCAATTCTTTGTCTGCACTATGAATGGACCCTAACGTACGGTTTATGAAAGAAAGGTTGATCTGTTGGTTTAGCCCATAAATTTTAAAAAGTGCATATCTTTTTTTTTAAGTGGAAAATTTTTTAAACAAACAGACGTAAATTCAATCTAAATAATTTTTTGAAATAAGGGATGTTTTTGAAATTTACCGAAGAAATTAGCCAGATTAAAAGAAAGAATTAATTATATATCAGTATTTAAAAATCTTCCAAGCATAAATATCTTCAGTTCGAGTGTACGTTACGAAGCGAGGCTTATCGTGTTTGCCTTCTTCTTGGGTCCAAGGCTAATAATTGGATCTGACTAATTTCTTAATTACAGGACTACCCACGCCATCATTAGTCATTACGTGTAATTATCTGCATCGCAAGCAGTGTAGAAAAAGTGCGTATATCGATAGGAGAGAAAAAATTACTAAATTTTTTCGACAACACCCATAGACAATTCTCAAAAAAAACCCAAACTCAACCCATACCTAAACTACATAAACGCCTACAAAATCCACTATATTCTTCCAGGGCTTTCAGCAGTTAAACCAGCCATCATACGAAAATGGCAGACCAGGAAATCGTTAATCTGCGCAACCAGCAACGGAAGCACCAGCAGCTGTCCAGCCGTGACGACGAAGAGGACGAAGAGGAGGTAGAGCTCCGTGCCCTCCAGTCCAAACGCACCAGGTTCCACGTGAACCGTGTAGACAGCATGGAGGGCCGAGCCAGTCTCCTCGGCGAGCAAGAGACCAGGAAGT
Organism: Eupelmus kiefferi; assembly: GCA_030522745.1. Classification (NCBI taxonomy): domain Eukaryota; kingdom Metazoa; phylum Arthropoda; class Insecta; order Hymenoptera; family Eupelmidae; genus Eupelmus; species Eupelmus kiefferi. The sequence goes on along the minus strand of JAPYZB010008913.1, from coordinate 785 downwards.
CCTTGAGGCACATGACGAGGGAAGCTCTGCCGAGGCTCGACAATTACCGAAACATTCTTAGCATCCAGGCTGCCCATCGACCCTCCCTCGACGAGCTCCATAATCCCACAATCGACAAGGTAACAAACGCTCTTAATGCCTAGCGCATTAAAAGCGCGCGCAGCTCATCAGCTCTTGCACACACACAGTTCTCAATTCTCGGCTTTTTAACGAGCCGACAGTTGACCGCGACCTGTGCGAGCATCCGACAAATAAACAGCTAATCAAGACTAATGGCCTGGAAGCTAACTCAATTTGCCTCTTTGTCTTAGCTGGCTCTTGTCTCTTTTTTTTCTTTGGAGGTATAATTCTGTTGTTTAATATGCGCTTTGAAGGTTTAGACCAAACTTGTCATACAGCCCTAATTCTCTGGTTTCTATGGAACTATGCGTATGATTATGATCTTAAAAATTTCAAGTGCTTTTGTGCACATGGTTTGGGGAGGTGACAAATTAATATGGGACACCCCTCAAACGTGTACAAAAATTGTGAACGTAATTATTACGTATATAATGTCAAAAATACACACCTTTGTTGACATACTCTAATTACCGATACTTTGACTTAAATTTCGATCAAACCAAAATGTATTTATACAGCTGACACGGATATAAATTTCGGCTGGATGCAACAAGTTTTACTATGCTAATGTACAAAGGCTTCGTCATCAGCTTAGCTACAGTATCGCAGCACACTAAACAGTAGCGGACTACCTGCGGTTGTAATAATCTCACAAAATTCAATAA
>JAPYZB010008904.1:0-20647 GCA_030522745.1 Eupelmus kiefferi | reverse complement strand
CGCTTTAACGATCCGCGATAAAGTGCGATAAACCGATCTCTGAAAGATTAGAGATCGAAACTGCTCAACAACTTAGCTGTTTCTATTAGAGTTTTCTATTGAGATAAAAATTTATTTACATTACATGTACTGGGTGCGATAATCGCGAAATTGAATCGTCATTGCTCACTGCTTAACTTGCATATTAAACAATTAAGAAATTATCCACACAGCCTCACCATAATTATTCCAACCTCCACTCATCATTTTACCAAAGTAGAAACAATCTCAAGCGTTGAACCCATATTCAAACATAAACGCATCTCCATTCGCACACTCGCGTTATGCATCCCCAAGGCACTCCGTTCGCCATTAACACCTCCGTTCGCCATTAACACGCTCGTAAAAACTACGGAGCATACTTACTTGGCATCCTCGAATCCTCGAAGACAGTCAAAGATATAACACGCAAGGCCGATGACCGGGACAATCCGCGCTCATATCGACGAGCGCACCGGCGTGTAGTCGCGTCCGAAACTACACGATACGCGGCCCGAAGACGTGCGCGCAATCCGGCATTTTATTCGCCTCGTATTGAGGTTTATAGTGCGTCCTCTCCTCTCTCATTCGCGAACAAGCCTGCGTCAGAGTTATATGCCCGTGGCTCAGTGATGTTGCGTATCTCTTTCTCTCTTGCCGGTTTTCTCTTTCTCTCAGGTTTGTGAAGGAGACGTAGAGAAAAAGGGCGACGCCGAGAAGTGGAAAAGTATAAAGAAGCTGATTTATTAACAAGCGGGAATACGGGCGGAGGTGGAGGGAGTGATTATTTTGAAAAACTTTATCTCGCACTTTAGATAAAATTACACGGCGCGGCGACGCGACGGTGTTTTGGAAAATATGAGCGTGATACCAGCGCTCTTGATCCGCGCGTGATGGGTTTTTGTTTTCAGTTTATGGGCCTGATAGGATCTTGCGTAAAGTGTCTGAAATATGCGCAGGCGTGGACTGTTTAATTATAAGCGATGCATTTTGTAAAGTGGTCTGTCTATGAATATATAGTGGACGATATAAAAATATGCATATGAACTGCTGAATATGTTATCTCAATTGACAGATGTTGGTGGAAATGTTGTCAAACCAAATGAGAAGAGAATCTGGAAAAATCGTATGATCTAAAATCAAGAACACGTTGATTCGCGTAAACGCTCGAAATTTAATACTGCTTATCAGAAAACATCTTCGAGAAATTTCATGACAAGTTTGGCGCTGCGGTCACGCCGATGCGGGAACTATATTGGCTCATAAATTAACACTGTTTAATGATCTCGTACGCGTGTTAACATTTTTTAATTTTAAACTTCGGTTAAGATCGCGTCGTATTTTCGAGTTAATATAGTTATCAGGAAATCATGCGTAAAATATTATCTGACAGAATACCTTTTTTATTTTGTCACATAATTTACTATTAAAAAAGAATATTCAAAATTTCAATTTGCTTATGTGTTTGTCTTCGGATCGTATTTAAGCGTGAATTCGCATTTAAGGCAAGATACATTTCAACTGGAAACGGTTTTCTTTAATTTTGAAACCGGTAGTTTATCGCGACCTTACCTATATATGCTCGCTCGATATCGCACTGGAGTAAATGATTTTTGTCCGCACTGAGCGACCGCCGACACAATATACTGATAATAATTAGTTAACTTTTACTTTCCGATAACGAATCTACCGAAGTCAAGTTTATTTATTTGATTTGTCGTACTTTATTTAAATTTACTCTTTCGACAAAGATATGGTATACTAAGCCCATTCTTTAAAAGAATAAAAATATTATTAATTGTAAATATTGTTATATAATTATACTCACTGTCAAAAAATTTTTTATATGAAGCTTGTAAAAATTTTACTTACTTTTAGGAAACGGATAAGAAACTGGGGATGGATTACAAACTCAAACCTTACAAATAAAATTTATACAAATGTCGCGTTAATTTAATTATATAACTAATTGATAAGAAGATCTACAATACATTTACATTCATAACATCTAATTAAAATCCAAAAACATAATTTTACGGTATTTGAGCGGACGAATACAGATTCTATTTAACTATAAGTAACTTTAGATCTTACAAGCGGCCGTTATCATACGTGTACCTGAGGTTCAATTGCTGCTCTGTCGATGGCTCTCTCGCCTAGGCCCCTCTTTCTCGATTGCTTCAATGCTCCTGCGGCTTATAGACCCGGTGCGTTTGGTGACAATGCTCTTGCTGCCTGGACTTCTCGCCAGAGTAGTTGGTTGCTTGGGGGCCCAGATCGAAAGAGAGCGAGTAATTTCGGAGCTCAAGATGATTACCTTGCAATCGCAAAATTGCGGGGTCGCCGAGGTGACCGCTTCCCGTCGCACAGTTGCGCGTCCTCTCATCGGTCTATTGGCGCGATATTTAATTCGCGCAGTGGTTACGGACTTGATGAGGCTAGACAGGGTCTACGTGTACGCGTGTGTATGTTAATTCATTACAAACTTAACGTGGATGCTTGTAGAAAAATAGTAATTAAATTGAAATTAAAATTGTTTATTATAGTAGTAATAAATATGAAACATTTTCTTGCTAAGTAAATGATAATTTGATTTCTACTTTGAACAAAACTTTGAATTTACTTTTCATTCTTACTAATTTTACTGCACCACTTAATTTAACTTATATTTCGAGTAAACATTACAAAAAAAATCTAGTATACTAATAAGAAAAATATAATTTTAAGAATTTGAGCCCCAAAAAATTGTAATAACTTTCCAATAATTCCAGAATTTTATCTCACTATAGTTTATTCATTTAATCGATAGTAAAGATATTATACTGTTCATATTATTTGTAATCATCTATTACGGTTTTGCCTAATGAGCTTGTAATACTTACTAATTTAGATGAATTTTTAATGACTTTTTATATTATATATTGCGGTAAATAATAAAAAAAAATCTTTCTTTCATAAATGACTTATTTAGTTTTCAATTGCAAAAGGAAAAACTCTGGCTACTTAAAGTTAAAGTATGAATATCATCAACATCCGTTTTATACTAGTTATACTTTTTCTCAGAGAATCGCTTACAAATTCATTAAATAATAACGTGCTTAAATTTTTTTCAAATTTTCGAAAATCATATCAAATAACTATTTTTACAAGTAATAAATCAAGTATAAACGTTTTTCTTCGAGATATAACCTATAAAATAATACTGAACAATAATCCAGCTGTGTTAATTGATTTAGAAGAAATTCAAAATTCTGGTGACAATCGATCTTTGTCATTGAAAATTTTTAAGCAACCTCGATCTACAACGTTATATATTATCCTTGAAAGTGAAACGAAAGACAAAAGATACGTAGAAAGAATACGTAATTTGCTAAAGTTATTCGTACAACTAGCACCTGTACCCCAGAGACCAAAATGTGCAGTAATATTTTTTAGTAATTGTGGGACAAGCGATGATCATTCAAAAAAGCTGCTGCTCTATGCGTGGCAGTTAAAATTTTTGGACTTTTCCATTTTAAAGTTTAATCAGGAGCACGTTATCATTTATAATTATAACCCATTTTCCAATATGAATAATAAAACAAATCTGGATAGCGCAGATGACATTTTTCCAGATAAATTAAAAGATATGAAAGGGTATCACATAAAATTTAATCTAATAACCATAGCATCTGATTTATCTTTGACTCCTACAGAAAAAAATATTTCTCAAGATAATGTATTACTAGACGATGTTGATTATCGTATATTAGAAATTTGTTCAAAAAAATTAAATTTTCATATCAAGAATGTAACTTTTGGGGCCAATATGGATGTTACGAATTTATTTAAAAATTTATTTGTTAAATTAGAAAATAATGAAATAAATATAGCATCAATGCGACGTTTAGCCATTTCAGATGTGTATGGGAGAAATGTTGTATCAAGTAGATCAATTACGGACGAAAAAACAGTGATAATACAACCAATTATGTTTATTTCAAAAATAAACTTTTCGCTAAACGTTTGTATACAGTTATGTGTCTTTATTCTGATGGTGCTTAGTTTTATTATAGTGATAAGAGTTTTAAGATTTCCTAAAAAGCATTGGCAATTATTAAAACTGATAGAGATGTTTTTAAACATGCCAGTGTTGCAGCATCCTACAAATTTACCCGAAAGAATAATTTTTCTTACAATTGTCATTTTGTCGATGAAATATTCTACAGAAATGTATTCTCTAATAACAGACGTTAAATTTCAAAGACAAGAGGTGACTTTTAGTTCTCTTGACGCCGTGCTTGAATCAAATATACCCATATATGTTCGAAAAACCTTATTTAATGGAAATGATGATTTTCTTGAAAAGTTAAAATCTAAATCTAACGACGTTAAGAATATAATGGAATGTATAAATATTTTGCAAAAGAATAAAAAAGCTATTTGTATTTCACCTTCGTATGCATACGCGAAAAATATAATTAGCAAACATGGTTATATTAACGGAAAGCAAATTATGAAAATAGCCGATATTTCAATTCTTCAAGATTTTGAAGTATATCCTTTTGAAAAAGCTTCGCCTTACGTTGAAAAAATCGATCGAGTATTACTGCATATTATTGAGTCTGGAATAGAACAATCTTTGGAAAATATGCGAAATTTTCATAAAGTTTCTAAAAAATTAGGCTGGGAAAGTAAATTTACAAAAAGTTTTGGAAGAGAGACATTTTTGGAACTTATTATTGTAATATTTTTTGGAATTCTATTGGCTATTGCCGTTTTCATTTTTGAAGTATTTACGACGAAAATGTTTGAAAAATGTTCACTTTTGTAAAAGGTATTAATGTGCTATCGATAGCTAGATAATTAGATAGCATTATTACAGAAATAAATTCAGCCCATCTGTCTCTTTACCCATTGGGGCTTTTAATACGGATATTTGACCGCACAATGAAAATAAATTAGGATAGAGACACTAACTCTCAAATAAATTATATGACATTCACTTGAAGGTTGCAAAAATTTTAGTCCAGCATTAAGAGTTTAGCAAATGACTCCTTACTGCTTACTTCAAAAACAAAGAGATAGTATAGATTTCCCAGTCAAAACGAAAATGAATTCCAGAATTTTGTATATATTAAAGTCTTTGGATGTAAATGGATTAGTTTAACTGACCAAAAGCTATTTTGCGGTAATTTTCTTCGGATATTTAATGTTTCTATTTACTATGATTCAAGCTTTTATTGCAAAACATTCACGATGTAATTTAAACCAAAATTTTGTTTCGCTATAGTTTATTCAATAAATCAATATCAGAGATATTAGATTATTCATAATAATCATCATTTACGATTTTACCTAATGAGATTGTAATACTTTAAAAATTAGATGTATTTTAACGATTATTTTATACGTAAGTAATAAACATTGAATAGCAAAATCTTTCATAAATAATTTACTTAGTTTTCATTCGCAAAAGTTATTACACTGTCAATTAAAAGTTGTAGTATGAATATTACAAACCTTCGTTTTATACTACTCATATTTTTTCTCAAACAATCACTTACAAATTCTCTAAATAATAAAGTACTTAACTTATTATCAAATTTTTATAAATCATATCAAATAACTATTTTCACAAGTAAGAAATCAAATATAAGTCTATTTTCTAGAGATATAATTTATCGAATTATATTGAACAATCATCCAACAGTGTTAATTGATCTAGAAGAAATTAAAAATTCTGGTGATAATCGATCTTTGACATTAAAAATTTTTAAACAACCTCGATCTACAATGTTATATATTATCCTTGAAAGTGAAACCAAAGACAAAATTTATATAGAAAGAATACGTAATTTATTAAAGTTATTTGTTCAACTGGCACCTGTACCCCAGAGACCAAAATGTGCAGTAATTTTTTTTAGTAACTGTGCAACATGCGATGATCATTCAAAAAAACTGCTGCTTTATGCGTGGAAATTAAAATTTTTAGACTTTTCAATTTTAAAGCTTGATGGTCAAAATCGTTCTACGATTCTTAGTTATAATCCGTTTTCCCATACATACAATATAAAAATTATTGATACCATAGAAGAAGTTTTTCCAAATAAACTGACAGATATGAAAGGATTTGATATAAAATTTTTAGCTAATCATTTACCTCCAAATTTTATCGTAAATAATATTTCTCAAAATAACAATCAACTTGCCAGAGTTGATCATAATATTATGCAAATTTGTTCAAAAAAATTAAATTTTCGTATTAATGTTACTTTTGAAGATAAAGATATTTCGAATTTTTTAAGAAATTTATTTGCGAAATTAGAAAATAATGAAATAAATATCTCATTAAGAACATTATTAGCTATTTCAGATGTGTATGGAAGAAATATAGTTTTTAGTAGATTAATTGTGGATGAAAAAACAGTGATAATACAACCAATTATGTTTAATTCCAAAATAAACTTTCCAATAAGCGTTTTTATTCAGATGTGTGTATTTGTTGTATCGGTGTTCAGTTTTATATTTACAATATACGTTTTAAAATTTCCGAAGAAGAATTGGCAAATATTAAAATTAATAAACATACTTCTAGCCATGGCAGTATTGCAACATCCTAGACGTCCATCCGAAAGAATAATTTTTCTTACAATAGTTATTTTGTCGATGAAATATTCTACAGAAATGTTTTCTTTAATGACAGACATTAAACTTTTACAAGAAGAAGTGACTTATGATACTTTCGATGCAGTCCTTGAATCACATTTGCCCATCTATGCTCGTGAAGCACTTATAAAAGGAAACGATGAATTTCTTCAAAAACTAAAATCTAGAGTTAAACATGTAGAAAGCGTTAAGGAGTGTATAAGACTTTTACAAGAGACTGGAAGAGTTATTTGTATTTCACCTTCGAATTTATATGCGAAAGATATGGTTAGTTCGCACGGTTTTATTGATGGAAAGCAAATTATGAAAATAGCGGAAATTTCTATTCTTCAAGACTACATGGTTTATCCCTTTGAAAAAGCATCACCTTATGTTGAAAAAATTGATCAAATATTATTACGAATTATCGAATCTGGAATACCAGATACTTTGAAATACACGCGGAAATTCTATAAAGTTTTTAAAAATTCATACGATAAAAATGAATATGAAAGTAGATTTGAGAATGAGACTTTTATTGAAGTTGTTATAATATGTTTCGGCTCTATAATTGCTACTATCATTTTCATCTTTGAACTTTCCACTGTACAAATTTTTACATCATTTTCATCTTTGAACTTTCCACTGTACAAATTTTTACAAAGTGTTTAATTATTATTTCATAAATAGTTTGTAAATATTAATAAAATTGTATAGTTATATATTATTTAAAGGTATTTTGATCCTCGTTACAATAGAAATTTACAATTTTACAAAAAATAAATTTTATGCTTTTTGTGTATTTAAAATATAAACCATTTACTCCTGATTTTACTATGATTTTTATTGGAGTGAAAAAGTTACTTTAAGAAAGAGTGACCTTAAAAAATTCACCTAATTAGATTGGAATTTCACTTCAATTGAGTGAACATTTTACTGTGAGGATTTAAGTGAAGTTTTTCACTTGAATTTCGAGTAATTATAATTTTATATATCAAAATTTTGATACACCGAAAAATAAATTCACTGGAAAATGTTTATTTGTCAGTTATGCAAGTTTTGGACCAAAACAGTAAGCAGTTACCATATACTAGTTGCTATGTGTTTAACGGGCTAATTTTTGCTTATACTTTTGACACAAAATATATAAAAAGTATATTCGCATCACTTTATGAGCAAAAGAAAGTTATACTACAATTATATGCATTAACACTTTTTAACTTAGAAGCTTTTTCTATCGATTACATTTATACGTAAGCGCTAAATATTTCTTTTATAAATAACTTTCTTTATTTTCATTTGTTAAAGATAAAACAATGAGAATTTAAAGCTGAAATATGAAAATTATAATCCTTCATTATATTCTAGTTATAATTTTCCTTGGAGAATCGCTTACATGTTTACTAAATACTACAGTGTTTAAATTATTATTAAATGTTGGTAAATTTTATCAAATAACTATTTTCACAAGTAAGGAATCAAATATAAGTCGATTTTCTCGAGATATAACCTATCGAATTATATTGAACAATTATCCAACAGCGTTAATTGATCTAGAAGAAATTAAAAATTCTGGTGATAATCGATCTTTGACATTAAAAATTTTTAAGCAACCTAGATCTACAACTTTATATATTATCCTTGAAAGTGAAACCAAAGACAAAATTTATATAGAAAGAATATGTAATTTACTAAAGTTATTCGTGCAACTGGCACCCGTACCTCAAAGACCAAAATGTGCTGTAATATTTTTTAGTAACTGCGCAACATGTGACGATGATTCAAAAGAACTGCTTCTTTATGCCTGGGAAATGAAATTTTTGGACTTTTCTATTTTAAAGTTTGATGGTCAGGAGCACGTTATCATTCATAATTATAACCCTTTTTCGGATACGGATAATATAAAAAATCTAGATAGCACAGTTGAAGTTTTTCCAGATAAGTTAAAAGATATGAAAGGGTTTTACATAAAATGTCATATAAAAACAATAGCACCTAAATATATTTCTCAAAATTATGTTTTAATAAAACAAGTTGATTATCGTATATTAAGAATTTATTCAAAAAAATTGAATTTTCATATTAATGCTACTTTTGAGGCCAATATGGATGCTACGAATTTACTTAAAAATTTATTTGAGAAATTAGAAAATAATGAAATAAATATAGCTCCGACGAGGCAGTTAGCTATTTCAGATGTGTATGGAAAAAATGTTATTTCAAGTAGATCAATTAGGGATGATAAAACAGTGATAATACAACCAATCATATTTATTTCTAGAATCAACTTTTTACTTAACGTCGGTGTACAGTTTTGTATATTTATTTATGTTTTTAAACATGCCCGTGTTGCAGCATCCTAAAAATTTACCCGAAAGAATAATCTTTCTTACAATAGTTTTTTTATCGATGAAATATTCTACAGAAATATTTTCTTTAATAAAAGATATTAAACTTTATAAACAAGAGATGACTTTTAGTTCTCTCGACGCTGTGCTTGAATCAAATATACCCATATATGTACGAAAAACTTTATTAAATGGAAATGATGAATTTCTTGAAAAGTTAAAATCTAAATCTATAGATAAAAACGTCATAGAATGTATAAAAATTTTGCAAAAAACTAGAAGAGCAATTTGTATTTCACCTTCGTATAGATATGCGAAAAATATGATTAGAAGGTATGGCTATATTAACGGAAAGCAAATTATGAAGATAGCGGATATTTCTATTCTTCAAGACTTTCATGTGTATCCCTTAGAAAAAGCTTCTCCTTATGTTGAAAAAATCAATCGTGTACTGCTGCAAATTGTCGAGTCTGGAATAGAAAAGGCTTTGGAAAATATGCGAGTATTTCAAAAAAGTTCTAATGATTCACAGTACGAAAATAAATTTAAAAAAAGTTCTGATAGTGAAACTTTAATTGGGCTAATTACCATAATGTCTTTCGGATCTTTATTGGCCTTTGTTGTCTTTATTTTTGAAGTTTTTATTACAAAACAGTGAAATGTTTGCATTTCAGAAAAGCTTGTATTCTTATACATTTACATTTAGACTAATTAGAAAACAGTTAATTAAAATATAATATAATTAGTTTGTTATCATAAGAAGGAAACTGAACATTTAAATCCTTACTCTCGTCACACTTACAAATTTTCACTTTCCAGTTATACATAAAAGATTTATCTCGGAATTTACGAAGCTATTTTAGTAAGTATAGTAAATACTCGTTTTAAAAAAATGAGTTCCTAATATATTCAATAATAGATAAAACATATTAAAATAAACTCGATCAATAAAGCTAATGCATCCGAAAACATATTTCCAGAAAAAATAAATAAAAACGCACCGATCAGAGCCGATAATTGAATACATAGCCTCGGAAAAAACATCGAAAGATTGAAACGATTTAAAAAGCGATAGAAGCCAAGCCTCGAGATCGAGATACTCTTAAACGCGCGCTGGACTCTGGAGAAATCGCGAGGCGCCAAAGGGACAAAAAGGAAGATGAGAGGAGGAGCTGGCGCGCTCAGGAGAGTACAGTCCCGTGCAACGGCGGCGGGAAAGTGATCTAAGCGAGGCGACAGCAGCAGGGAGTAAGCTGAATATATTGCCGCTTGCTCGCGCGCTGTTTTCGACCAATTATTTCTACTTGTGGCCGCCGACTCGCGAAGGAGGCGACGACCAAGACAGCGATGAGAATATCGAGGGAGAGAGAGATATGAAAGCCCGGGGAAGAAGATGGAAGGCAAGCGCGAGCGCTGGCTCTCGGGTATAAAGAGTAAAAAGTGAGCGCATCGAGGCCGAGTTAATGCCATAAATACATCAGCGTTATGGATGCTAGCAATTATACCAGGAGAGCTGGAGAGCGCTTATGTATGTATACGTGCTGCCGCTCTTGCCTCTCCCTGCTTAACCTTTCCTCCGTTCTTCTTCGTTACTCGACGAGCCGCGAACGGAGAAGGATGACGATTGGTCTGGTTCTCACGTTGGTCGCTGCGTCGGCGACCAACAAATTGTGTCCATCCGCCGCGGGAGAAGCGCAGAGCTTCTACTTAAGTGCACGCCCAAGTGTGAATCTGTATATGTGTATGTGTGGCTGTGTATTGTGGTGAATAGTTGCGTGGCCGAGGACAGGTGTGATAGGTTTGAGATATGGCGCTTGGTTATGAGGAATGTGGTTTTGTGGATTTGCTTAGTCGGTCGTTGCAGAGAATCGCTTTTGCTGGGATGGACAATGATTTGGTGGAGTGATCGATTTAATTTTGCGAGGATTGGATCCATTTATAATTATAATTAGAAATAGATACAGCTACTATCAGACTATTCTTTTAAAATAAAATCGTTTGTTATTCCTTTTAATTTATTGTGAATCTAGAGATTGACTATTATCATACTCTCAGATAGAAAAATAAACAAACTCTAATTAGGACCCAGTTAAATTAACAAACGAAACTTCATATCATCGCCAGCCAAATGACAATATCACCAGAACTGCACCCACCGCTCCTTTATTCTCAGGGTATAAAGACTTCAGGCGACGCGTTGATCGAGCGTTAGAGACACCTCGTTATCTACCGCTGGGCTGCGGAGGCGGCTCGCAGGATTAAATCGTTATACGAGAACGCGCGTGGGGCCATTACGCGTCGGCCCACGTGTAGCCACGCGTTTACAGCTCGGGCCCACGCGAAAGAATACACTGCATTTTCCTGCGCTTGGCTTGAGCTTCTGCAGGGGCTGAGCGCAGCCAGCTGAGGTGGGAGATAAGTGCTGAGGATGCTGGTGTTGTTGCCGGTACAGGCTGATTTTGCTAGATCGTTTTGAGATCGATGAAAGGTGGAGAGGTGTTGTTGGGGTTATCGATTGTTTTCGAAGGCTCGTGATGGTTTGTTTTTTAGAGATCGTTTTTAGATTTGATTGCCGATGGAGAGAATTATTTTATTTGTGGACTATAATGATTTTTTATTTTGATGGTTTTGTCAATAATTTTTAATGCGTTTAAAGTAATAAATTTTTCAAGTAAAAGTTGTAATTAGTGGTTATTTGTACATTTATGCAGTAAACAGATAAATCACAAGGTTATCATAAAATATGAAAAATTATCTAATGGATCAGAGCAAGTAATCTCAAAAATAATAAAAATATCATTAAGGTAGGTAAAAAAATCGATGTAATTGTTTAAGTTTGACGTAGGACTCGTTCGGGATATGTTTCATTAATAATATACAAAATGAAAGCAAAAACTAAAATCCAAAATTAAAATACTTGTGTTATAATCCCTAATACGTAAATACATTCACTAAATTATAAATATTAAATGTCCAACAATAAAAGCGAACTGAAAAAGAAAGCCAAAAATAAATAACTACAACCTTTTTCTAGCGACAAGCATTACATCCTTCTAACCATCAAATTTAACCAAAACTCTTAAAAACCGCAACCAAATAACACCCTCAAACATCACCAAGCACCAACCAAAAATAAACCCTCTCGCCATCACCATCAGACCATCTCCCAACCCGACAAGGACACAGTCAAACCCTCCTCGCACAATAATAATTCGCGACAAATCGCCGCCGATTAATCCAGCCCAAGTACATAAACCCCACGAGCGCGCGAAATCAGTGGCGTCGAAAAATGAACCGGTAATGGAATCCCATTTGAGCCGCGGACGGGCCGCGTAATTCTCGAATCGCGCACCGAGACTCTCTCTCTTTCTCGTGCGCGCCGGCCATCTCTCTCTCTTTCTCGTGCGCGCCGGCCATATTTCTAATTCGTTCTCTCTCTCGCAAGGGGCTATCGGGCTGCAGCAGCAGCCCCCCGCGGCGATCGGCTTGGCTCTCCGTCATGGCCCGCGACCTTATGTATATTGCCCGGGTACGTATACGTGTGTACGCGTGCTTGTATGAGCGCGCTATCTGGGCCTTTTATCGGGGGAGAAGAGAAAGAGAGCTGCCGTCTGCTCTTTTCGGTTTGTTTTCAATTAGGCTGCGGGTATGAGTGCAGGACACTTTTGTAGGGGGGTGTATGCTGATTTTTCATTGCGTGTTGGGTTTTAAGTGTAGAATGAATCTTTTTGGGTTTGGGTTGCGCGTTGAGGTTCGCGCTACTGGATTAAGGTAATTGTTGCGCATTTGTATCTTCGTTACGGGGCATTGAGGAGGCCGTTGTAATTGACTTGGACTGGGCTTGGGGAATTAGTCATGCTTAATGGAATAGTAACGAGGATATTCGTTAGTGAAATAGATCGAGCTGGGCTAGAGTGTGTCATGTGTTTTATAAAGTCAAATGTTTTAGATAAATTTGATCCATACGTTTGTGCATACTGAAATATAGGGTTATAAACTATGAATCTTTTCGCTAGTTTAAGTCCAATTAAATGAAATTCGTGAAAAGCTAATAAAAGAAAAGAACGAGAAAGGAACATTACCCTCGTTCCGCATTGCAAATTTTGCTTTTAAAAAGTATATAGAAAATTTAATAAACAATTTAACAGTGTTCTGATAAACAATAGTAATGAAGTAAAATTGTCTTACCACCTCGTTCATTCTACTTTTAAATGCAAAAATTATTTATCAGTTTTAATGACGTATGGTACAATTTTGATTCAGCAAACAATCATATAGACCCAGCGACTCCAAATTTCAGTCACATACGGAAATCATTCGGAAGGAACAATCACTATTATAAACGAAAAACAATTCCCTATAACAAGCAATCGAGCAGTGATTTTCCCACAAAACACGCCCTCGCCCATCCCGTTCGCTACCCACCCATATTTTTCTTTCTCCTTTCGCGTCGCCTCACAGTCTTATCCCTTTTTTCTCGCTCTATCGTTCGGGCTCCTTTCTCCTTCCTCCTTAAACCCTTCTCTCTCCCTCTTTCTCTCTCGGCGTGCGTTTAATTCTCGAGGCCTGCGCTCGCTACTCGCTCCCAATTAAATCAGGTCGAAGGCGAGCCGGCGCGCGCGCGCACGCGGCTGTCTCTCATTATCAGGGCATTATCTTCGTGGCCGTGCCTCGAAAGCACGAAGCGCTTTTCATAGCTCGCGAGAGAGAGAGAGAGCGTCTCTGTATATACACGAGGAAGGGGAACGGGGGCTACAGGTGGCTCTGCCGCTGCTGGATATACGCGAGAGATCCACGATTCCGTGGAATCGCGAGAGTAGCAGAGCGATCCCGCTCGATATCGGACCCTCCAATTAGAGAGAGAGGGGCTGTGTGTAGGTACTCCACCTATAAGAGTTTAAGCACCGGCGCTTCTTCTGTGCCGGAGACGTTAATCGACAAAAGCATTTGTAAACATCCGGATCTGCGGGGGAGAGGCTGGATTTCGTAGCAGCTCCTATGGGAATTGTGAGAGCGAGATCGGGGCCTGTCTACCTGTGCGCTTGTAGCTGGCTAATTTATTTGAATGAGGATGGTGGCTGCGCGGTATTGTTTTATTCGAAATTAAGGTTATAGATTTTGGGTGTATAGTGTGTTTTTAGTCAAGTTTAATAAGGAAATTTTATAGAATCTATTAAAATTATTGGCAAAAAGATTTAATATAATTATTTAGTGCAAATTAAAATAGAAATACCATATATAATTACAATTTATAATAGTCATTGATTTAAGGCGACTTCAAAGGTTAGTTTCGATTTAGTTTCGATTTCGTAGTTTAAAAATCAACTCTACTTAAAAAGCCCATAAAGAACCATTGAGGGATTCACAATGAAAACACATGTGGATTCCATGCAAGCACTATGTGGATTTCCGGTAAATGACAATGAACAACCCTCGTGCGTCTCTTGACGTAATCAAAACCAGAAAAAAAACTATGTGGATTTTATAAAGAACCACATGGATCCCGCATGGGCTTTTGTTAGTAGAGACGACTTTAGTTCTTTTGGATTTTTAACTTGACCACTATGCTGTCTTGAATGATCAGTAGAAAATTCCTAATTCTATATAAATTAAAAGCGTAATTGAATTAGGTAAAATTTAACCTAGCCCCCGAATTCGCACCAATAAAATTTCATAAATTACACAATTTTTCATCAATTTTACACCAAAACTGGCTATCCATTTCAACTTTAAAAACCTCCCTGCATCGATACCCAATCCTCGATCAGCAGCCAGCTCATCCCCCCATCGAAAATCCGAATAAAACCCGCAGTCCATTACCGACATCGGCCGGCTCGCACTCCCAATGTCGCTGCATCTCCTTGACAATAACCCGAAGCATAACATTCGAACTTTACAGTCCGGCAACCCGCACATACATATACCTACAACCTCTCCGATATGCACGCGTGCAAGTGCACAAACAGAGAGCTCTGTAAAGCTCCGACTATACCGGCTTAACGAGCCTAACTATCCGTACTTACAAACGCGCGTTCGATCGTTCTTTAAGCGCGTGTATCCACGAGCGCTCGAGCATCAAAGGGGCGAGCAAGGAAAGAGAGAGAGAGCAAGCGACCGGTCGCCAACTGTAAATCGAGGAGCGAGCAAGAGAGAGAGAAGAAGAGAGCCCGGGCTATTAGGGCCATCAGCGGCGATGCTAAATGACGTCGGGCTTTGCTCGGCGTGTATATAAGGACGCGAGGCATAAAGTTGCACGAAAATGAATGTTTGCCGGAATTTATTATTGCCCGGACCGCGTCGTAATTCAAGAGCGCCCGAGCCTGGCGTTATCTTCATCAGCTGAGGCCCTCTCCACCTCCGCCTTTCTGCGCTTCCTTTTTCCCTTCCTTGTGTCCGAGAGCGCTTTGATTTCTCCTGGCTATCGATGCGAGCCTCTCTCTCTTTCTCTTTCCGAGCTCGCTCGAACCCCGAGGCTGCTAAGAGATGGACACGTTCATATTTTCGCTTGGCAAGCCGGAGGACGGCAATGCGTATGGTTTAAATATGCGCGGGCTTCTCGTGTGTGTGGTGTTTTTTTCTTTTTGTTGGGTTTGCGGCGATCGTCACCACCTTGTGCTTTTTGGAGGGGCTTTTATTTGTTGATTGTATCTGGTTTTCGTCTACATGCGCTTGACCGCTGAATGCATAATTATCGTGCTTCTTTGGGCTCTGGATATAAATATTGATTAAATTATGTTTATTGGTTCGTTGGTTAATATTTCGTGAGTGAGTCGATAATGTTTTATCGATCCTTTGGAATTGTTCAGCGTGAATTGATTGCTTGGCGAGGACTGAGGCGTGCCTTTTGTTTGGAAAAAAAGGGAATTTGTAGTTTTGAGGTTTAAAAGTTTAGCGTGAATATGCGCTGAGGAGAATGTATGTTAAAATGTAATTTACTTGAATAAATTTAAGAGCCTATGATCAGATGAAAATTGATGGTAAAAGGAAAATTGCAGATGCGCACAAAATTCAGTTAGTTTCGTTTAATGATTATTAAGTGTTATAGAATTGTTACTAATTCAGAGGGTTTCACTTAATGATATGCATAATTGTGGTTTAATCTGTAGTACAAAGTGTATGTGCAGCAACCTTATTTAGCTTTCATTATACACAATACCACTTAAAGTAATAAATTAACTGCTATTATAATTTCAGCAATCGTAGACCCACACATACAATTTAATTATTTCCAGACGCTCGTTCCCATACCGAATAAACACTAAATTTATCATGCACACTTCAAAATATCCTCCGACTCCTAATTACTCGGCAATATTTAATTTTATTTGACTCGGCTATTGATTAATCCATAATTTATGCATTCACCCGAACCTCTCGATTACCCAACGCCCAAATATATCTCGATCTCAGAAAAAAAGAGCCCAACAAAACTCGAATTCTATTCCAAGCTAAATCCTCGCTTTTATTTATCGATCCAAAACGAGCATCGCGCGCCCGATTCAAAGATTCTCCAGCGCTCCGTATTATAAATCACGACTGCGGCCTCGTCATAAAACTAATGACAACGCTCCGAAATGCGCTTATTTACGAGCTTCGCCCGCGGATCCCGCGTATCAAAGCCCGCAGAAAAAAAACGACCGAATCGCCTGAATATTTTTACAAGCCTCGCATCAGCGCGAAAGTGGGGGATAAGCAAACCCTTGAGATTTTTTCGCGTTCCTCACGGAGAGCATCAGACGAATACACGCAGTTGTCTCGGCTTGGAGAATCTTCGATAGCCGTATCCGATTTCTTTGGATCTGGTTCACGCGCAGCCGCGGGGACTGATTTATGGGAGAGCTGGGGAATTTTTAGAACGCGTCTTTCGGACACATTCGTCGTATACCTGTCGCGCCGGGGCTGGATAAAAACGCGCGCGATTGAGTGGAGAGGTGGAAATAGATTTAGTACAAATTCGAGTTATTTTAATGGGGGCATGCGGGTTTGGGGTGCAGGCTGAGGTGGCGCGCGGTATTTTTTCGTTTGATGAAGAGCCGATGGGATGAGAGCTGCGTGTGCGCTGGGATGTTTTAATTGGTGAGGGCTGGGTGATGTTTGATGGATTCTTTTCATTTAATTGTACTTTTAGCTTTGAAAATTAAATAACTTATGATTTTTTTGATGAACAAAGTATATTGATTTACTTGTTTTCAAGATATATAACGTAAAACTGATTAATAAACTTTTTTCCAGTGTTTCACTGCCAGTAATCAAGCCATCACCTTCTTTCATTACCCTCAACATAGAAGCTTCCAAACCCGATGCTTATCACAAACCTTATCCAACCACGATAACCCAAAACGCACCCCAAAAATCAAAGAAAACA
This sequence comes from Eupelmus kiefferi, assembly GCA_030522745.1. Lineage (NCBI taxonomy): Eukaryota > Metazoa > Arthropoda > Insecta > Hymenoptera > Eupelmidae > Eupelmus > Eupelmus kiefferi. The sequence goes on along the minus strand of JAPYZB010008904.1, from coordinate 3,289 downwards.
AGCTCTTACCCGGAAGACTCGCTCCAAACTTAGCGTTCCCCCCGACAGATGGCGCCAGTCGTCCCTATCCCACGCAACTCACAATCACCGCTCAATTTTCGGGAATCCCCGGGATTCCTTTTCCTTCCGCGCGCGTGGGGTAGGCGGAGATCTAGCCCTGCGCGGCGCCTAAATCACGCGCGCGCTACCTTTGCGCGAGGCGATAAAGACGATTAAAGGGAGACGCGGGTGTAAATCAGCGGGGGGCCGCAAGCGCGCCGACTAGAGAAAGCTCTCTCCGCTTATCGGCGGGCCTCGTTGACGCAAATAAAAGGCGGGGGCGGAGACCAAGCAAAATTTTACGATCGGGGCTATCGCAGCAGAGAGAGAGAGAGAGAGCAAGGATGTTACTCTGGATTTCGGAGAACGGATGTTTAAGGGGGAGGTTGGGTTGGTTACCGAGGATCGCTACTGCTGGGATTCTTGAGGTGCGGGGGCGAGATAGAGGTGGATTGATAGGGTGGGTTGAAGTGTGGTTTGAGGGTTAAGGGGAGGTTTGGTTTTGAGGGATTTTTACTGGTTATGGTTGTGTGTTGATAAAATTGTGGCGTTGGTGAACGTACTTTTATTGAATACTTCAATCTTGTTCTAACTTGAACTATTTTTTTTATTTTTATAGGAGGGATATGACAACGAGTATGTCAAATTTGTGTCATTTAAATACTCAAACGATATAATTTAGTTACTATTGTACTACATTAAATACAATTTTAGAATATAAAGTGATGAAAAATTTAAGTTACCCAAGCACTAACGTCATAAGATAACATAAATTACTAAATTAAAAAAGAATTTCATATAATTACTTTAACTTTATTTCTGTTTTTGTTCAGTTAAATTCAACGCAACTTCAAAACATTTTCCCACAAATATATATTTTCAAGCTCGCAAAAACCAAACTCTCCCCATAAAAATTTAACCGTCCAATTAAACGGACACGGCATTTGTTTATTGATCAAATTAAACAAAGAACATTGAATTTCATTATCCGCGAAAATCAAATTAAAGCCCCCAGAAGAATTCCAAAGAACGGCGCGCGCGCGCGCTCGGCTCCCCGTCAAACAAGAAGAATCGAACGGCGAAGCGCAGAGACACACTCGCAAAGAGCAAAAAACAACAAAAGGCAAAAGAGGTAAAAAAAAGCTCTCGCTGCACTCTGCACCCGCGCGCTGGCGAACAAGGCCCGGTGACACGCGAGCTCGGCTAAATAGCGCGGGGGAGGGAGAGAGAGAGAGAGCCGCATTACGCAGCTCTGTGCATGCATATACGAGCGCGAGCGCGAGAACAATGGATACGAGAAAGGAGAGGGAGCTTCCATATCGAAAGCCAGGCCTGGATATGCGATAAAGGCAGCTCTCGAGCCAAAAAGGGGCAGAGCAGCCGCGCGCGCGGCTAGGAGAGGAAGGAGGCGCAGGGCAGGTGCTTTGTCACCGCGCCAATGAATCCGGAGGCTGCGCGAGCCGCTGGTTCGTTCTCAGAGACCGGGAGAGAAAGAGAGGAGAGAGCAAAAAAGCGCGATATCCTTCGAATAGGCCCGATATTCAAGCTCGTTCGTTTTCACCTTAAGTGTCTCTGTGTGTGTGAGTGCGAGGCGTCACTGAAATATGGTTCGACTTTTTCATTCGTTCGGCTCTCCGGATGTATAAAATGGGCGCGCTGGGCTGGGAGTCAATTTTTCGGTTTTAGCCAGCGCGGTGTTTAGCTTTGGATATTTCTTTTGCTTCTGATTTGGGAGCTTGGGTTTTGGATTTTTTCGACGGTTGGTTTTGTTTTCTTTTGGATCTCGTAATGAAAAGGATTGGAATCGTGACGTCGGCGCTGATGTCTTATTCGAATGGTTAGTTCTTTCGCGCTGAGACATTCTATTTTATTTGCATAAGCCAGCCGATTCAAGTACCTGATATGTTGAATTTCAAATTACACTAAATTGTACATTTTATGATTACTTATCCATAAACTGTGCAATTTAATGTAATTTTAAATTAAAGAACCTTGGATACTTAAGCTCTGGGCACAAGTAGCTCATAAAATTGATAGTAAGAATAACAAAACTGATAAACTTATTTAGATCGAAATCCCTTCTACCTTCCACCAGCCTTATCGCAAAGAAAATTCATAAAAATCACAAAATAAATTTCAATTTTAATACTCTCACTCACCAATCAACCAAACCACACCCAATACACCAAAAATCACTCATTCCCCACCGCATGACAAATCAACCGCATCCCAATCCATCCTGCACAGCATCCTTCAGAAAAGTAGCCCTCTGCGCTGGCCCTTCTGGGAGGGAGCCGGCCATTCCCTCGGCAAAAGAAAGAAAGGCGAAGCGCAGTCAGCGAGGACAAGGGAACATTTTTGTTTCCTAGTGACATTTATTTCGGCCCATCTCTCTCCCCTTCTCCCCCCATCGCTTTGCATATAAGTCTTCTCCTCGCGAGAAAAAGACGCTGCGCGATATAAATCCTCCTGGACCACTGGCTGCTGCATCCTACCCTCTCTCTTTTCTCGCGTGCTGCACCCGTCCGCGCAGTTTCTTCTCTCTTTCTCCCTTTCGTCTTCCAGCTCGCCTTATCCTTCTGCGCGAGTGGCTCTCCTCTTTTCCGGGCACTGCTGCTGCTGCTGCTGCAGTTGCCTCGAGTTACGAGGCCTGCTCTGCATATAATGCGGCCCACAGCAGCCTGCGTGCTGTAAGAGCGATGGCCCGTGCGAAGAGGCTGCCCCACCCCCGCATTGAGGTATGCTGCTTTGGAGATGTTTTGAGGCTGGATTTTTGAGAGGAGTGTTGCGGAGAGTTTTTTAGGGTAGGAAGGTTTGATAGAAGGTGGAAGTATGGAGTACTTTGAGATAATTGCTCGGAATGTGTTTAATTGAGGCTGTTATCCAATGCGCGAGTTGTTGAGTAGTAATAAACGTGGGACTGGTTTTCCGTTAAATCAAACTCAGCATTCCCAGCTGTAATAAATAGCTGCGAGCGTATTTTACAGATCTAAAATTGTCCGAAAAAATCTAAGCTAAATAAATATTTCAGATCTAGATCGTCGGATTTTTACAGCTCGCGTGTACATCGTCGCAATAACATCTCTAATCTACTTTTATCTTCCCCCTTTGCCGGCGCGATTTACAGGTCAATAAAAACTCTTCCAGATAAACCGCCTAGCGCCGCGCAAAAACTAACCCGCCTCACGCGCGCAGATAAACTTTCGCTGTATTATCTGAAAATGATTCGATAATCCACTACTTTTAGCGC
>JAPYZB010008896.1:621-17033 GCA_030522745.1 Eupelmus kiefferi | reverse complement strand
CAAAGCATTAAATCTCTAATGATTAATAACCACTCCGCCAATCCAGCCTCAGCAATCTCATACTAAAATACCAGCAACTCTCCGCATTCTTCCGCAAAATTCCAGAGCATCGATCCTCGACACGTGCGCATAATATAAGCCAAGTGTCGGCCGACGGCTTTTAAAGCGCGTTCACGCTGAAAGGAATCTAGGAGAGAGAGAGAGAGAGAAAGAAGGCGAGGCTTAGCTCTGCGCGCGCGCAATGAGCATTCTTACGGCAAAGCTCTTGGCGCGTAAATTGAATAATATTACGAGAGAGTCTTGCGGGCCGCATTTCCGCGTGTAACAGTACATAGCGGCCAGGCGACGCCGAGCCGGCGCGAGAGAGGATTGTGCGTGCGGAATCTTGGCTTTTTAGGTTTGGCGCGATGAGTTTTGCAGTTGGTTGGGATTTGGGTTGGGATGGGGAATGGCTGGGAGTGTGTTGGTGAGGTTTGAAGATTGTTGGGGTGATTGGGGTAATGGAGATTAAGGTGGGGCTGGAGGGATCAGGAAGTGGGTTTGACTGTTGCTTTCTGGGTTTATTTCTGGCTGCTTACGGTAAAGTCCAGGGTTAATTCAAAAGATTTTTTGTTTTTATCATAAAAGACAATTTATTAATAGATCTTAAATGTATTCTATTTTGATGAAAGTTACTAATGTCTCTTTTACCTATCTTAATATTGTAAGTATTTAGGTTCCAAAAAGAAGAGAAACGGGTGACAATTGACAAAAACATAAGAAAGCTTTAATTCGAGTTTTTTTATGTAAGAAATATTTATTTTCTTTTTTGTCTGAGTTGTAGTCGCAGTGTCATTAACCTATCTACTTGAATTAATAGATTTTCAAAATATTTGAAGATATACCTAGACGTTCAAATAAAGAAAATCAACATATTAAAGGAATATTTGATAAGTAACAATAATTAATTTGTAAGTAAAGTAGACGACGTCTTGACCTCCGCGAACTATCCAATTTTTATTTTCTTTCTGCCGACGTTTCGGACGTATTGATGAACGTCCCTTTTCAAGGCAGTTTAAAAATTAAACTGGAGAGTCAGTGCGGGTTTACATTCTGGCATCTATTGACACTCGTTTGGATAGACCAAAATATTATGGTCTCTCCAAAGTCTACTCGACACTTAGCACAATGTACGGGAGGAAGTACTATCCAAAAGAGAGACGAGTGGACTTTGGAGAGACCATAATATTTTGGTCTATCCAAACGAGTGTCAATAGATGCCAGATTGTAAATCCGAACTGACTCTCCAGTTTAATTTTTAAACTGCCTTGAAAAGGGACGTTCATCAATACGTCCGAAACGTCGGCAGAAAGAAAATAAAAATTAGATAGTTCGCGGAGATCAAGACGTCGTCTACTTTACTTACAAATCTATACTACACGAACAATAAATTCGTCCTAATTCAACAATAATTAATATTTTATTTTAGTTTGAGAAATGTATTCTTTATTTTTAAATCCGAATTCCGTTAATAAATTTTATTTTATTACTGTCAATTCTCTGTGATCTAAATTAAATCTGATTATAATAGTCTCATGTTATCTTTTTTACGAACATGATTTCTTTGTAGTATGATAGTTAATTTGAGTATTTTTATTAACCGATTTTGTTTTTTTGACGTGTTTTTAACTTGGTGGAATGTTTTAAATATTAACGAATGCTTGATTATTTAATTATATTTATTTAAATTCATATTTACTATTTTAAATTCTGCTAATCCGCTTCAATGACACTAAGGTCAAAAGACTTGATACTATTACTACACTATTAATAAAAAACGAAAATAGATAGAAATCTAATAGCGTGCTTAAAATAGTTGCAATTTGTGGCTCGCTGCAGCCCAATTAATTCAATCCTCGCCTAAAAGGCCTGAGAAACTTAAACTTGAACCCAGCGATCTTCTTTCTCCACACACAACAATCAGCATAAACATAATCATAAATCAAGGCCCACTTGCGCGCGCATTTAACTCCTTTTTCGTTCCATCCTCCAAGCATTTATACAATCTAAAACCTACCTATATGCTCAGTTCATCGCCGCATATCGCCTTGGCTCTCATTCCCACGGAGCTTCCTGAAAATGGCGGCTTTTTTTGCCGATTGCAAAAGAGCCAGCTCTACGTACACATCCAACTAAGTAGCTAACTACACAGCCTCGACGACTGTCTGATGGGTGAAATTATATAGGTGGGATTATACGTATATATAAATACCCACTCACAGAGCTGCAGAGAGGGAAAAGGACACAAGAGCCAGGCCTTAATCCAAGTGCTCTAGCGCGAATTGTGAAAGAGGCAGAGTCTAGCATCGTAGACGCAGCTTGAATAATTATCATGCTTCTTCTGCGGCTCTGCCTTTTTTTGCTGATACTTTCTAAGGATGCACGAGCCTCTCTGTTGTTATGTCTGTGCCAGCTCTCGTGGAAGCGTCTCTATATAGCCGCTGACCTTGAAACGGAAATTAAGGATTGCGAGATAGGCGCGCGAGTTTCGACTCTCTCGGAGCGTAAAAACGATTTTGCTTCTCCGCCAGCTTATGATTGGAAGGGGCTCATTTATAGTTTTTACGCTCGGGGCATTAAAAAGAACGAAATTCGAGGAATCCGGCCTGGGCTTAGAATCTTAAGTGCGTGGCTCTCGTTGGTAATTAATTTGAAGGATGGACAATTTTGGTGTTTTTTTTCGTTGGTTCATTCACTTTGGTTTTGTTGACGAGCGAAGCTAAAGGTAAAGATTTTTCGAAAACTAAGAAGCGAGTGTTAAAACCGAGAAGCAAAACAATCACAGGCAAGATCGAAATCAGTTCCTTCCTTCTTTTTTCCAGGGAGAAGTTCACGTTACCGGCATCATTACCACACCATCTTCACGAAGAAAAAAAGCTACTAAACTAAACGCGCGCGTCCAGTAACCGCTCAAGCCTAATTACACGTCGTTTTACATGTGAAAAAAAGGCGCCTTCGCATATATTTATCATAAAAAATAGCGCCGATTAAAACAATCAGAGCAATCGTTCCGATCTCCAAGCATTTTCAACGAACTTGAACCACATCCACGCAGCTCTCTCGGTTCTCACAAGACCCTAACAACACGAAAACCGCGCTTATATATACTCAACCGGCGGAAAAACGCGCGCGACTTTCCCAGGGCGCGATTCCGGCGATATATACGCGCAGGCCTGCGTGAAAAAGCGACGACTACGGTCAGGGACGCGGTCACGCGGCTCTGATTTCGCGCGCGCGAAAATCGGGCTTTTTAACGCGGGAAGGAGAAAGAAATGCGCTTGTAAGCGTAATTGTCCGTGTGCTTTATGTAAGCAGGGAGATGTTCCTGGGAGCTATATTACGGGGACGATGATATAGGTGTAATCTATGCGAGAGAGAAAAATTTTTTAAACGCGACTTTTCTTTTTAGAAAGCGAGAGCTGGCACTTGCGTAATTCGCGTTCGGCTGAGTTATATGCATGAGAGTGGATTTGATAGGGGACTTTTTCCGAGATGATAGCTTGGGGTTTCGGTGCTTAAATGGAGTTTATGTTTGATGGTGGATTGGCGGTTGTTAGTGTAGTTGGCCTGTGGTTGTGGACGCTGATGAAAAATTTTCCGGTGAATTGATTTAGGAAGAAAGTGAATATGTGATGAATTTGGATTTTTGTGGATCTTGGGTAGAGCTTTGAAAACTTAAAGATAGCAATTACTCAATCTTTACGTATAAAAGCATGAATCGAGATACTATTTTAAAAGAAATATGAAATTCATAACTTTATCGTCTGGCTCTAGGAAGAGCTTAATTACAGCTCGCCGACAATTCAAGCATCTCGCATAAATTAGCGACGAGCGTACCTAGAAAGTTATCTATCCATAAAAGATCGATTCCTTATAAAAGCAATGAATATTCCATTAAAAGCCAACCGATCTCCCGATATAAATTACCCGCCGAAACTGCAAGTATCGCTCCTTTTTATCTCCTTCAACTTTCACAGTCTCCGATCAAATCCCAACAAGTCCCCGAGGCGACGTTAGTTTCCTCATTAGAATTTCCCCCAATCTGCCGATCCTAAAACCGCGGATCCGTCTACCGATCTAACCCCATACCGATTTACGCAACCGTCCATCTCCAGCGCGCATCAAAAAAAGCCGGGAGAGAGAAACGCAAGGCCGAAAGAATCCGAAGAAAACAGGCGCGTTCGCGCGAGCGCATCCACACACACACACACACACACATGAGAAAAGGGGGGGTCAAGGATTCCAGCAGGTTAAACTTGCGGGTTCCTCGGCCCGACAACAGGTGCGTAGAGTCTCAGGCGCGCCTGGCGTGCAGACGTCCTGACCTCGAGACCTCGAATTTCCATTCTCTCCTCTCTTTCTCTCTCTCTCTCCCTTGGTTAGAGCGTATGTAGGCCCTTTATTGTTTGAGCTGTAACGTGTCGTTGACACAAGTGTGGGTATAAGAACGCTGTGATATGGACTTTTTGTCTTTTCTCAGGAGAGAGAGAGAGGGGAGGGTAATGACGCGCTGCGGGTATGTTGTGGGATTGTGTTTTTGAGGATGGGGATAGGAAGCGGCCGGTTCGTGAAGGAATGCTTTGCGATGTTTTGTTTGTGGTAATGAAAATGTTTGTTTTCGGGCGAAATTTTTGGAATGACGAAATTTATTGTTTAATGTAATAAGATTTTCAACGATCAATTGTATATAATAATAAAATTAAAAACTCTTGTCACGTACATAAAATAACAAATCAACAACAGATTTCCAAAACAAATAAATTTTTAAGACAACTATCATCTCAAAAACCAACCTAAAACCAAAAGTAAACAATCGCAAACATCCAGCAACCTTCCGGTCCCCACACCACACCTCTCTCCAAACCGTCTCCCCATCCACACACCATCTCCCCAGTAACTGTACCCTCCACCATCCATAAAACTCATATTAATATCCCAGCTCCTCAACCGAACGGTTCCTCAACCGATCCCCACACACCCACGGCTCATGCTTGGCTACGTCACGCGTCACCGGACGCTCCGAAGAATTTCCTGGCTCTTACGCGGGGGGGCTCGCTCCCAGCTCGCTACATACCTGCGCGCTCTTATACAGCTCGCCTTCTCCTCAGCGCTCGCGCGCGCGTCGCCTATACAGAGAGAGAGAGCGTAGCTTCCACCACTCTCCTGCGAGAAGCGAGTTTGCGTGAGCGGCGCGCGCGAGAGAGAGCGAGCCTGCGCGCAGTTAGGAGCGGACCGTCGACGGCGTGCCTGTGTCGCGCGCGTCGTCCCGCGATTATTCAGCCTTTTTTTTGCTCCTCTTGCCTCTCTCTCTTTCGCTTCGCTTCTCTTCCGAGATATATATATACACGCGTGTGGTACCGCTAAGATCGAAAGTCGAAGCAGATTCGAGAAACGCGAGTGTGCAACGTTATACAGCAGTGTGGACTCGGCGTGTGTGTGTGTGTTGCTTGTGCGAGAGAGATCGGCTTAGTCGAGACAGAGAAAAAGAGACGAAATCGAGGGAGCATCCAGGAGAGAGAGAGGACCGCGCCTACATCTCAGAGAGCGCGCAGATTCCACACACATACACAGGCCCGCGAGCGCGCGGGGCACGTATATAATTTCCCCCGGCGAATTCCAAGGCGCCTCCGGTCGCCGCGCTCAGCGCGCTGTGGGAAAGGCGCGAGTGCCCGGGGAAAGACACCTAGAACGGTGAGCGCGCGCGAGGCCAGCGGCAGCAGCAGCGCTGAGAGAAGAAAGGAGAGGAGGAAGCCCTTACATAGGTATAGCCTCTCTCTCTTTCTTGGAGAGTAAGCGAGAGGGAGAAAGAGAAGCAAGCTCAGTGCGTTGCCTGCCAGGCGGCCATAATGCCGATACTCTGACTCTCCGGGCAGCTGCCGATTTTGTCGTGCGCGAGATACACAGTGTGCCGTAATACGAATAATCATACACGTAGACGTACGCGCGCATAAAGCAGTGCTGACGAGCAAAAAAAAAGTGCGAGTTGTGCGCGCGGGACATGATAGCCAATCGGCGCTCGGCGAGCAACCGATTTCCATATGCTCGGCCGCTGGGCCAGCAGCAGCAGCAGATCGAGTCCGGCCTGGGCTAACCAGGATCCCTGACTGTGCTCTCTCTCTCTCTCTACCAGCGCTCCCTCTCTCAGCGCCTCTCGAACTTACCGGTCGGAAGGTGAAAGGGAGCCGCTGCATCCGCGATCTCCGGCCAGAGAAGAGGGACACACAGAGCGCAAGCAAGCAAGCAGGGAGGGGGGAGAGCCGGCCTCTAGGTGAGCCTCTCTAAGAAGTGAACGACCTCTCTCTCAGCCGGCAGCGCGATGAGGGGCTCCAGCCAGGACTCCTCGACGCCCTACTGCCGCTGCCGGGTCCTCTACCTCGGCAGCTCGGTGCCCCACGCCAGCAAAGAGGGCCTCCTGGGCGTCCAGGAACCACTACGCGAACTCTACCCGGAACAGGGTGCTCTGGGCGCTCGGGGCATCGATTCCTGGCTGAGCGTCTGGAGCAACGGCCTCCTGCTGGAGAACGTCGACGAGCACAGGAAGAAGGTGACGCGCTTCTTTCCCATCGAGTCGCTGCACTACTGCGCGGCGGTGCGCCACGTGAAGGCCGGCAACGCCAACGACGCCAACGCCACCCGCTTCTTCCCGCTGGACTCGCCGTTCGCCCGGACGCCCAGCGCCAACCACCCGCCGCTCTTCGCCGCGGTGCTCAGGCGAACGACCGGAATCAAGGTCCTGGAGTGCCATGCCTTCATCTGCAAGCGCGACATGGCGGCCAACGCCCTGGTGCGCTGCTGCTTCCACGCCTACGCGGACAGCCGCTTCGCCAAGGGCCTGGACCCGTCCGCGGCGACGGCCAATGGGAACGGACTGTCCACGCCGAATAATAATCACCAGTCGACGAGTAGCTTGTATCACACCCTGGGCGGGTCCAGCACGACCCTGGCTGATAACAACGGGGGAGGCTCGCCTGGCTCGAAGCTGGAGACGGCCTCGAACGACGATGGAAGCAGTCTTTATAACGGAGACGAGAATCACAAGGTCTGGGCGAGGGGCAGGGATGAGATCGACGGGCTGTACCAGGAGCAGGGCACGCTGCGCAGCACCAAGGGTTCCAGGCCCCGCCAGCTGATCGGGCCCCCGCCCCCACCCCCACCGCCGCCCAGCCAGCCGTTAATGATGGAAGAGCCCAGCTCATCGAGGAAAAAGACCAACAAGAAGCTGAAGAAGCTCAAGAACCGCCAGCAGGAGGAGCAGCAACACCTCTACGCCCAGCAACAGCAACAGGCCATCTACACGAACGGCCACGGCCACCACACCCTGGGCCACCCGATCAGGCAGCCGCCCCACGGCTACCATCCCGGCATGCCACCGCCACCCAGCAGCCGATCGGTAGCCGGATCCCTGGCCAGACCGGCTCCGGTTCTCCTGGTACCAGCAGCAACGCTACCGCGCAAGGCCCACCACCACCCGGCCCGCGGCATCAGGCCCATCCCAGCCGCTGCACCGATCGTCCCAGTCTACGCGCCTCTACCCGTGGTACCACCGAGCGCCGTGGGCTATCCAGTCGGCTACGGCACCACCGGGAACCGAGGCCACCGTCGCAGCCACCACCACCAGGAGCTGGACTCGTCCAGCCTGATGCAGTCCAGGCGGATGGCCGCGTCCCACGCCGACCTCAGCGTGCCACCGCCGCCCATCAGCGCCGACGGTACGCATAACAACCACAACAACAATCACCGGGCGACGGACAGCCCGGACAACGAGTCGCGCTTCGGCACCGGCATCTACCGGCGCAAGGGCCACCTAAACGAGCGAGCCTTTTCTTACAGCATAAGGGCGGAGCACCGGAGCCGCAGCCACGGCAGCCTCGCCTCGCTCGGCTTCGCCGGGGGACAGCAGAACGGCGGACCGGTTAACCCGAAGGAGGAGAAGAAGGACCGGGAGATCGCCCAGATGGTGGCTGGACTCAGCCTCGACGACGGCCTCATGCTGGACGCCAGGATCATGAGGAACGGCAACGGACCACACTACGCGCAGCATCCGCAGCCGCTGCCCAGGCCCAGAGCGCGCTAACGGACGAGCTGGACGGACAAGAGAGTCAACATGTGCGGTGATGCGTCATTGGGTTATATATATGCGTAAGCGCTCGCGAGCTTCCAGAACGGTCTGGTGTGGAGAGGAAAATTTATAAGTTGAAAATATCGTTTTTGGCGGGTCGGGGGATTGTATACGTATATAGTCAGTGCGGAAGGGATCGAGATTCTTCGGGCCGTCTTTTTCCTCATCATCTTCAGTCTCCAGCCGCGCGCACACACGGAGCATTCCAGGCAGCCCAGGCATTACTTATTCATTCTCAAAACAAAAGCAAAAGCAACCTTTCCCCCGCGAAAACCGCTCCCCGGCGCCAGGCCACAGACACTCCGCGAGCGCTCGGCAAACAAGACGAAGAAGCTCGTTTAGCATATCGCGGCCGACCGGTTTTTTGCCCTCTCCCCGCGCATGGCCAGCAGGAAAAACGAGGAAAAACGCTCGCACACATCGATATATGCACGTATACATAGACACACTCGGCTCTCTCGCGCGTAATATCGATCGGAGCACGAGCGAGAGCGCGCGGAGGCCTTTTACGAAACGTTAGGCTAACGGTGTTTTTTTTTACGTCGCGGCCTTTTTATAGATCCCGCGAGCGCCGGAGTCACGACTCTCTCTGTTTTAGAGCGAGCTCCTTTTTTCCGACCCCCTTTATACACGTGCGAAAAGAGAGAAAAAATCGCGCATTCCACGGCGTGCGTTAAGGCTGCAGAGAGAGAGCCGATCGCGGCGCATATTGGATTTCGATCGGTTGTATAGAGCCGCGCGGTCACGACACAATAAAGGCGCGATTTGGTCTGTCGGATGGTTTTGACGCATCGGTTTGTGTTTGCTTTATTTACGATGAATTACGGGAATAGTAATTACATTTGTAATTATGACGCGCGCTAGGTATATTATTTATGTAATGACGACACGGAGCTTAGTTACGTAAATCTCGGCGGCGCTTATTTTATATTTCAATTATCGCGCGCGCGGGGCAATCAATTTTAAACATTAATGAAAAACCGACGGGGCCCAGAATAATTTCAGCCGCGACGGACAATAACTGTTACAGCAATTACAGCCAAGTATTTACATAACGGCATTCGCCTGCGCGCTACGTGTGTACATGCGCGCGGTTCTCGCAGGTCATTAACAGAAAACTTTCAGCCTGCAGCTCTCTCCCTCTCTCGCCTGTAGCCAAAATCATTTTTGCCGCCGCGTTTAAAAAACCGATCGCGATAAACGTCCAGATTTTATTTCCGAAATTAATTCAAAGTCTGAACTGCCGTCAAAAAAATCCACTCGTGAAAGTCAATCTCTTCGGGCAAAAAGAAAGAGTCGAACCACACACAAGATAAAATCGCCGATCGTCGCTCGCCTTTCTAATTCCATTCAAAGCCCCGCGCGCGCGCAGCCCCGAAAAATGAGCGCAACGATCCGGCGTAAAACCGCATATCCGAGCCTCGTAAACAATCGGTTGCGCGGAAATCGGCGGAAAAAAGATCGAGTCGTGACATTACGATCGTAATGTAGAAAGTGCGCGCGCCATGTTCAGCAGGTTCCTAATGCCTTTTACAGCCCCCCACGCCGCGCTGATAAAAGAGTCGCGTTTTATTGGCCGATATTCGCGGAAGAAAGCCGCGGAAGCAGTGTGTAATTCAGGAAGCGCGCGGGATTGTTAATTTCAAGCAAAAAAAGCTCGAAAATTTGAACGTGAAAAAAAAACAAGTAAAAGCGATGCATACGTATCCGTCCGCATCTGTAATTGGCGAGCGCTCGATGGTTTCTCGATGTATAAGCTCCTCGTTGTGAAAGAGAGAAAGGTGGTATAGTCGTGTCCTATCCTCTCAGCGCTCAGCGCTCAGCGCTCCCCCGATACATAGTGTGAAATTTCACGCTATATACCGAAGCATCCTCCGCTGGGAGATTGGCCTGACGCAACCTCGAGGCGCGAGAATGGATCTTCGGGGATTTCGTAGACCCGTCGGCCTCGGCGCGCCGATTATCTTTTTTCTCTCTTTTGATTTGTTAGGAGCTGGCCCGAGGACTCGTTTTATAAAACGCGCGGGTGCCGAGCGTAGTTTTGCTTTCATGAAAATTGCTTTCCCTTCGACGCTTGCGTAACGCGGGTTTTATACACGAGCTGCCAAGTTTGTAAAAACGAAAAACACGCGCCGAAGTAAAAGCACGGCAAAAAATTGAAACAAGAATAGCAGAAAAATTCTTTAATTAACCGTGCGCGCGCGACTCGCACCTGTATACACACACGCGCTCCTCGGCAGAAACGGAAATTACAGCCGGCCTTCCCCGCTCTCTGCGGTTCTCAGCGTTTCTCAAACTCCAGGTCCGTGAGAGGCGCGATCCTCGTCGGTTCTCATTTGCCTCTGACGCGGCGTTGTGTTTCGGCCTCTCTCGAGCTGTATAATACAGGCATGTGCCAGAAAATAAGTGTAACGCACGCGACTTTAATGTAATGTATAATAAGCACGTGGCGACGTGCAGCAATGTAATTTATATATATGTGTATTGTAAAGTGAGTATGATGTGGCTTTTCGAGCCACCGAGCGCTGCTCAACTTTGGCACCGGGATAAGGAAAATCAGTGTAAGCGATGTATTTTCGTTGGGATGGATTTTTGGATATGATGAGCTGTGTCGATGCGCGGTTGCTGGATCGTCCAGGTAGCGGAGTGGATTTATTTTGCGGATTGCTAATTGATGTAAACGATAACTAATTGTTATTTGGAATCCAGAGCGCGAATCGTGCAGTTTTGTCTATCGTTTCTTAATTCATTCAAAAAATCGGAACATAAATTAAAAAGAATAAATCGTTTTTCAAATTGTTATAAAAAAGCCATTATTCGAAAAAATGATGAAACGATATCGCAAAACAGCACGATTTTCGCTCCTACATATATAAACCTAAGCGTATCCTTCGCGACAATTTCGCTTTACCGCGCATATTCCATTATAAATCCTATGCAAGGCCATATATTACACGATTTTTCTCTCGGCCGCTCGATCGAGTTTCATAAGTAAACACAGCGCCGCGCTTGGCGCGCCTCTGTCCTTTTCTCTCCGCAGCTCGTTAGAAAGGAGTCGCAGAGGCTCTAACTACATATACACATGTCTTTACGGCCCTCGTTGACACATACACACACAGACGTTCGAATCGGCTTTCGAATTGCGCGCGAGTTTCGGAGACAGATTACTGTTTTTTTTTAATGGATAATTTTAAAAAGCGTGAATCGCGATTGACGAAGAGAGTGAAAAAAATATGATAAATGAAACCAGGAATGTGCCATTCGGAGTATTCGTGAAGAATAGACTCGAGATAATGTATTTAGGATTATAAGCGAGATTATGCATATATGTGTGTATATGCATATACGTGTATGTGTATATGCATATACACATATATATACACAGGATGTATTTTTCATTGAGTGAAAGGAATATATACCATGTACACACTGTAACTTTGCGTCGCGACTTTATGTTACTTCTTGTTTTTTAACGTAGCCGAAAAGTACGTATTTTTAGAACTTGTTTTTCTCTCTCTATGGCTGCAAACGAAATTGGGTTAAGACTGTTATTTGTAAAAATTTCTCGAGTCACGTGCGACTTGTTTTCAATGTAAACACACTGGACTTTCGGTGGAATTCATATTCATGCTGTGATGAAATGTGATTTTTGTAAAGTTAAAACTGTAATCGCTATTAATTTAAACCGTACGCCACAATGCATATAGATCTGACTAATTTAAATTCTTAGTGTCATTTTATAC
Organism: Eupelmus kiefferi; assembly: GCA_030522745.1. Lineage (NCBI taxonomy): Eukaryota > Metazoa > Arthropoda > Insecta > Hymenoptera > Eupelmidae > Eupelmus > Eupelmus kiefferi. Next base: position 5,132 of record JAPYZB010008896.1, on the reverse strand, counting down.
GTAAGCATCTTCATCACAGTATGATAAACATACAAACCAAATACTCGTCCGTCCAATCAAGCGAATCTTACTCACACTTACATCAACCGAATTCCGTTTGCGCCAGACTCTTTCTAGACTCTCGTTAGATTAACAAAACTGTATATTCGCATCTAGAAATTACTCATAATTATTCCTCGACAATGAAAAAATATCTTAACCGAGATAAGAGTATCCATTTTTCTTTTTTTGTAACGCGCTTGGCGAGACGAGCGTAACAATTCTTTTGTATCTCGCGCGGCGGAAATCGAGATACGATTGACCAATATCGTTTTTACTCTGTATGGCTGCATTGCGCCTGAAGCGCGCCGCGCACGCCTATACAAAAGAAGACCGTAATAGAAAACGATGACAAAAAAAAAGAAAAAAAAACATAAGCAAGTGCCTTTCCCTTACTCGTTCTTCGCGTAATAAGTAGACAGTATAAGCGGAGCAAGTGTATATTAATTACAAGTGTTTCATGATATAAATATGAATATAAAAAATAATTATATATGTATAGGAAACTTATACGTAGCAGTGAAAGTGTCAAATCAATGCAAAGACGATTCATAACATGTGAATATATTGTAAAGGTCTTTGTGCAAGCAATAAATACGTTATGTACATAAAGTAACTAATCGGCGACTTTTATTTTTTTTTATTGTCCTGTATCTTTTTTTGGCAAGTACGAAACTGTTGAAACTGTTTTTTAGTTATAACTTTTATTAAAGTAAACTTACGAATTATGTAGTTCCCATGCAGAATTTAATATACAGTAGTATCCATATAATGTATGTTGATGATTTTTACTTTAAATGTAGAAACAGTATGTATTCAAATTCAAACTTTTTTCAACTATGTAACTTTTTTGTTCATTATGAGAATTTACAGGGAGTAAAACAATGTGTTTTAATTAATGAGTTTAATCAGTTAAATAATATATGAGAAATATATTATAATATGCGTTGCAAGTAAATTTGAATTTATTATTTGATTCTTCCTACGGTGTATATATACATATTTACGCTTTGAAATTTATAAAAATCTCTGTTTATAATTTATTAGTATATTACTATATCAGATATCTCATATAGAATTACATTCAATTACCTGCGAATTATATCAAATGTACTTTATAACATAATACTTACATTACTTTCTTTTCTTATTCATTATGTTCTAGCATTTATAATGCTACATAATTTTAAATGAGTTATGTGACTATTGTCCATATATATCTACATTTAAAAGTTAATTCGGTCTTGAAATAGAAATAGAAAATTAAATGATAATATAGAGGAATGAAAAACTGCACTCACCAATTAGATAATTTTTATTTCATTTTATGCCACTGTGACAAAGTGTAGGCTACCAGTAAAATATTCATTGGCTGTTAATCTATCTACTTATCTCATTCTTTATAAACGAGCCATAAATTCAAAATAAAAGTTATTGCCAAAGTAGATTTAACACATAATTTTTCAGTTTAAGAATACAATCAGGAGTTGCAGTTATGACCCAGAGGCAAGTATTACTTTTATTCTATCTAATTAAATTTCCAATTTCTTTCTCGTACTGTCTTATAATTTTTAGCCACTAAATAATCAGTCATTATCTGAAAAGTCGTCGCTTATTTATATAGAAGTATGATTTAACTACCATAGCTTTTTCTTTCTCCCAGCTTTATTCCATACAATCGGCAACTTTTTTTCACCAGCGGTACACTTTATTTATTGACGTAAATTATCAGCAATAACGGGGAAAACTGCCGCTTTCCCATTCCCGAAGACAACCATTAAACAACTGTAAACGCAAAGAACAGCGCATTTTCCCAATTTTATGCATTTCCACAAACTTATAACCATTATTACCACGTCTCCCAACAAACCGAACGTTTCATTTGTTTAACAGTAAAACTCCTTTCCAAAGCTCACTATACATCATCCACCTATATTCTCATACCATCAGTCTCACCTGATTTCCTCTCTTTACTATTATATTCAAGCTCAAACTGCAGCTCATTATCGCTCTTTCTCCAGCCCAGCTTTTTACTCTCGACGTATCGTCATTCAAGGTTACGCGAGTATATATACATATATAGATATCCCTCTCCGGCTACTCGCTTTCCCTTTGTGTCTCCTAAGACATTACGTAAAAGGCCAGGCGCATATAATCGATACGCTCCTGCGCATACATGTAATATGGTTTCTAGTTCGGTGTTCCGTTTTTTTTTGCGCTGGCTGTAACATTCTTTTTGCGATATTGTATATCGCGGCGAGCCATTTGCATCATAGGCCGCTTTTATCGGATTACCCGAGGAAAAGAGAGAGAAGGACTTTCTAATGGAGGCAAAAGTGTCACCGAATAGATGGAGTTGAATTATTTACGTCGAGCTGACGCTGAGTGATTGATTTTGGACTGACGACGCACTGAATGGACGATGGATAATGTGTGCGTACAGAGTTTTTTTACAGGCTGTTGGTGTGGATTATTGATAGCTGGTTCTCGACTTTGATCAAAAAATGGAAAATCGGGGTTTTGTATTATTTATAATTCAGCGCGCGTTAAAATTGCTTTGTTGTAGATTAGTGTCGGGATCTTTCAACACCTTTCTTCTTGGACCTATTAAAATGACCTTTTTTAGATCATGCGTTGCGAAAGGTGCGCATATAAAAATAGTGTTGATCATTTAGTGTGCCCATTTTTTTTTGTAATGCATTCGAGATTAATGAAAAAAGAGATGAAAATTAAGCTGATGCAATTGTGTCAAAACTTGTGGGTACGAGATTTTTTGCTTCGTTTTTTATATCATATAATAAAATTTTGATAATCGGTTATAAAATATCAAATTGGTCGGTTGAATGTATACATTATAATTCTATTTATTATCTATTAAAACAGAAAAATTAAAAGAATCTTTCCTATTCATTATAGATGTTTTTATTTCAACAATGAATCAATTTGTAAATAGTTTATAATCAATAAACTTTTAATTTTTAATTTTGTTATTAGGTATTTATATATTTAAAAAATTAATGAAATTCACAATAATGTAATTAAGATAAACAAATATAAATTAAAGATTTATTTGAAATTGATATTACCAAGAAAAAATTATTAAATTATAATTTTTAAAAATAGTTTACTTGAGAAATAATTTTGTCTCGATTTTCTGAAACGATTATACATTTAACAAATATAAGCATATAGCCACAAACAATAAATTTTTAGAGGGTCCTCAAAATCCGGGTTGATAAGAATCACGATTGTAAAACTAGGAAGTGAGTACCAGCAAAGTTGCGTAAGAAGCCATGTAAACGATCTAATCACTTAACTTTAGCAATTAATTTAACACGTCAAAATTTTTGTTTTTAAAATATTTTACGAAGTAGGCTGTCAGTCGTCTTCTTAAGAAGTACAACGTAAAAAGCTTTCACGTCAGAATGCAACTTAAAATAAATCTGACGCGTGCATCACGCGCTCGGCGTCAAGCTTTTGTTCTTTAAAGAACTTTACAATAGACTAACATGATGAACTGACCTATCTATATAAAATGATAAATTGGTATATGTATGCTATCAGTTATTTTATACAATGTGTGATTATAAAATAACTGATTAATAATATAAAAAAATCTATTGAATTTGATTAACATTCTATCTTTTTCAATCTGCAGTTTTCTGTGCGCAAACATGCAAAACATTATTTTCATTATTTCCACAAACTATCCTTATTACAAATAATTAAAATACTGAGTAAAAATTTTCCAAACCAAAATTATCACCTAAATCACTCTGAAAACTTTACGATCAATAAACATCTCAACCCAGCTTCATACAGACAGCAACCGCAGCACTTCAAAACTCAAAAACACCGACATCCGTATCACACAAACCCAGCTCGCAACGAGCCTATAGCTGCCTGTACCGTTCGCCGGTGCCATTTATTACCCGTACTATATACCCGCGTGCTACACTCGGGCGACATCGGGCGGAGGCTCGCGGAAAATCGCGACTCGTGCCATTGAACGTCGAAAGCTCCCGTTATGTTACAGTCTTGCTGTTGAGCGTACGTGTGTATATATTTGTGTATGTGCATACCTGCTTCGTTTCACGGTTACGCTTTGCCGAAAAATTAGGTCGACTGCGCGATATTTAATGTATATTATGTACGCTCGTTCGTTATATATTATAGGCGCACACTGTATACGTACACGTACACATACGCGCGCGCGCCTTTTTAATAATTAAAGACCAATTAGCAGTGTATGTATAGGTGTACAGAAAAGCGTTATAATGTAGATAATTATAATGAGTCTAGTTATATAGTTTTAGTGTCAGAAACTGTAATAAGATTGGAGTTCGAATAAAATATTTTTATATTATTTTTGCACCTTTATAAGTATATTTATTTCTTAATTTATTTCTTTCAATTTTATCAAATTTTTAGCTATGTTTTTGTTGATTTTATAACTTTGGGGAATTATTTAC
>JAPYZB010008886.1:0-13406 GCA_030522745.1 Eupelmus kiefferi | reverse complement strand
GGCTGGACACATTAAATTTTAACAGCAGCACTAACTGTTTCATTTTAATGGTGGGTATAAATGCTGGTCACTCGATTGTGGATGAGTCAGTTGGAAATGATCTAACAGCCAAAAGAAGAAATGAATCTATTCATGAGCTATAACGAGTTAGAAAGATCTCAGATTCGTAAAACGTTTTCATGTGTCATAATTATTTATTACCGCCAATCCATTTTGCTTAAACGCTTTCATATCTTTTCTTTTATTTCATATTGTAAAATAAAAAAATACAAATTCTTCTCAAGATTAATAAAGTAAATTTAAGATATGTTAAAATTGTCAGTTGAATTGTTACATTAAAAGTATATCTGTATAAAAAAAACTTTTATATACGATTTTAATTTATTTGTGGCTACATACGTGATCATTACAGTCAAGAATAAAAAGGTCAAAATGCTAGTTATAAAAGTCAATATTAACTGTGGTAAAACATAACATGTAAATTTTTTTTATAAAACGTTACAATTTTACGAAGATTTTACAATTTTATAATTTTACACCAAACATTTTTACAATTTTATAGCTCAGTATTTATTTTACCTTTTCACTAATGACATACACTTTTTCGCGGCAATATATACTTATAGCTGCTTCTTTAAGTGAATTAAAAAATGAAAAAAATAAATTTTATTTTTAAAATTAAAAACAGATGTAGGAAAAACTGCACTGTAAAAAATTTCAATTTAAATTCTCAATTAAAAGTAACTAAAAGTATTCATTTCAACAGTGTACTCTTCAAAAAAGTTCGAACCCTTCTATTACGCACACTAATCTCCTACGCACACTAATCTCCAAAAACAAAATTCCAACGTGACCTCCTATCGAAACCAAATCGCCGACTTCCCCACCACTCTAACATTTTCCCGAATAATTTCCGGGATCCGGCCGTGTTTGCCCGGGACAAACAGCCGCGCAAAACCCCGAAAATACAGCGCACCTCGCGCACGTAGACGTAATCGCGAGGAATACAGAGCGCGAGCGCGCAACTCTCCGGCCGGCGATTTGCATTAATTAATTTAATTAAACCGCAGAAAACGAGAGAGAGAGAGAGAGAGCGGGATAATATGCCGAGCAATGTTTGAAGGCGATTGAAAGCCGAGCGGTCGCGCGATCCTCGCGGAAGCAGTTGGAGAGATGAAATTATTACTATTAGTCTAGTAAATAGCACGTTTCTCAGGTCTGACTATTTTTTCGCTCCTGTCGTTTTATCAGCGGGGGGCGTGCGGTGGCCGGTTCTACGAAAACGTTGCGCGGAATTCACCAGTGGCGAATTTCTCGTGAAAACGATCCGCGTGTGTAATTTGCATTATGTACGAAATTGCGCCAGGCTGTTTAGCTCGAGCTTTCGATAACAGTTTTCGCGTTTAATTAAAGTTAAAGCGAGATGTGTATTTTTTCGGCTTTGGGTAAGCGAGCCCCGTAATTATTTAGGGTTTGGAAAACTGTAAATGTGTTCTTTGTTTTTTTTCTTTTTTTTTCATTGTTAATTGTGGGCGTACAGTTACATATTTACTTTCACGTGTGATTAAATTGTATCTTTGTTTTATTTTAGCTTGAAGCTATTGGAAAGTGCGGTATGATATGGACGCAAGGAGTAGAAAAATTAATGATGTGAAAAATAAATATTTTAAATTAATTTCAAAACGATTTTGATTTTAAATTAGTCACGTATTATTTTTGTTTATTATTATTAGAATCCAATTAGAGTGTTCACTTTATTACCTTCTAAAAGTTGCGAGTTGCTACATTCTTTGACACTTTCACAAAACTATAATTTATTTGAAACGAACAGCAAAAAATTGTTATATAGCTTAAAATAAACTTTTATCCTCAAGATTTACAAATCTAATTTCTCCCACCTCTCAATTCCACATAAAATTTTTTCTCCTTTTTATCGCCAAAATAAATAGCGAAGTTGCGGTCAGCGCTTATACAGCAACTATGCCAAATTTGTCATCGTAACGCGCAATCAAACGGCGCTCGCAACGGCTCTAAGTGTGTATACACGTCTCATCATGAAATAAAGCAAAATCTTTCGCGCATAAACGTCCGCATTAAACAAAGATGAACAAAATAAAGCGACGTTAATGGCCCGGCTCCACGCAGCTCGGGTTATAAAATTTCGTAATAACTGTAACCATGAAAAATGCAGAGTTTGTTTTACGCCGCAGCCGCGCGCGCGCACTCAACTTTCGCAACGGCTAGAATAGATACATGGCCGATAGGGCGAATAAGCGACTTTATATAGCAACGATTCACCTGCGAGATAAAACTCCTAGACGACTGCGCGTACGCTCTCTCTTATGTGTCTCCTTATTACACACCAAAAAATACCTCAAATCGCTGGCTTTTCGCGCGTGCCCGCCGAGCTCACGCTGATCTTTATCACGGCTAAGAAAAATGATTTAGCAAAGCTCCCCGCTGCCTAATGATTCCAAGCGCGAGCCCAGATAACATCAGCCCCGATATTATATTCGCGATAAAACGAGCCGCACGCGCGCGCGTATATAGGTGTATATACGGCTCGATTAGAGTGGCGAGCGCGAGCGTTTCTGTAAATTGCAGTTTCGCGGTCAGTCGCGTACGTTGCTGGATATGTACAAGTGGAATAATATGTGGACTGGACATTGTGCGGGCTGAAAATCGCGCGCCGAAGCGTTTACATCACAACTCGCTCGGCAGTCGATATGTTATTGCGAGCGGATAGAGCGCCGGAGCCAATGACTTTAATGGCTCGTGTAAACTGCGGAAAAATAGATCGGCCGAACGTCGACGCTGACAAATGATAGATTTCTGAAACCGCGGGAATTACGGTGGTTTAAGGGTTGATTGCGATGCCGGGAGCTTTTTTTCGTTTGAAAACGGAAAGTTGAATTGATAATGTAATTTTAAGATTTTAAATGGATGTGGCAATCGAGGTAGATATGATTTTTAGTTTTTCTCGCAAATGCTATTTTGAAATTATAAAACAGTATACAATTTTCTGAAATAAATATTTTAAATTATTCATAGTCTAAAGCCTTACATAAGACAATGTAATTTTTATAGCAATACTAATTCATAAAACCCGATCCCAAAAGCAGCGCGCGCTCAAATTTTTTAATAGCCCCTCTAACTTTCATTTTCCTCCAACCCAGCGCTCCTTCCAGTCCTTAAAAAGCAGCGCACTCTAACTTCGGATCTGCTTTATTCTCTCTCCTCCCATCCAGCCTCACGAGCATTACCTCGTAGGGATTTCAGACTTCGTCAAGGAATATTGAGTTATAATTCGCGGCCTGCACAATACACCTCTGCCGACTTCCTTTAAAAGTAGCGAGCGAAATAATAGCCTTTAAGGACCTGGAATTACCCGGAGCTCGCACTTAACCCGCTTCCATCAAATGGACTTTCGCTACTGCAGCAGTGTATACGCAGCGCTTCGCGAAGGTATATATATACATGCGGCACGCATCGAACAGTGCTTGGCTCCATTGTTTCGTCGAGCCGGTGAACGAACTATGCGCGCGCGCGCGAATAAACGAGGCCCGCGCTATCCTAATGGTTCGTATTATGCGCGCTACGTGTTCCTTTCTTCTTGGCGCTTGTTCGGAGCGCGACGAGCCGATGACGACGTCTCCGATCCCTGAGAGCCGTTAGATGGGATAATGCGCATTGCCGCGGGGCTTGCGTCCTGCGTTAAGGATGAATTATGCAACGTTCACTGGGCATTGTTGTTTTTTTCCTGGAAAGGCTGGGGTAAGAGGCTGGTTGCAGTTTTTTTGCGGAGTTGATAATGAAGTGTTTGTATTTTTGAGATTTTGTAAAAAAAATTTAGTCTAGATCGTTTGGTATATTGTCTTTGCTTTATACTAACATTTACATTTCAATTAAATAATTCCTGTATAATAAAATTACGTAATTGCATCAAAGCTTCCATTACTTCATTCCTCGAATTAAATTACCAACAGCCAAGCCTACAAAGAAACCAATCCGACCTTTCATCTCGTCCCCGTCAACTTCCGAATCTTAGATCACCATTAGGCTTCAATCTCCCCTTAACGATTCAACAGTTTACTTAGCCCCACTACTCCCCAGGAAAAGACGAATCCAAAAACCGAATCAAACCCTCTGAATAAACGATAAACTACCTTTCCCCACACACACAGCCGCGTCCTCCGAGCCATCCAATTGTTTCGAGCTGTTAACATTCTCGAGGAAACTAATCAGGATTAGAGTTAGGATTACCGGGGGCCGATTGAATTAGCCCCGGCGCTCCATACACTCTGCTCCGCTCCGTACCTCGTAAACTCTTACTAAAGCGTCGGGCTCCTCCCGTCCCGTGTCCAAGCGCGACCCCCCCGCACTGCCCCATCAGCCATAACTATAGATACGCATCGGGTAGAGTCCGAATCCTTCGGCACTGAGCGCGCAGTGGACTGGACAGTTTCCGAAATTTCATTATCGCTCCGCGGCTGGAAGGATAGAAAGAGAGAGGGCGAGAGTTTTGAAGCGCGCGAGTAGAGCGCTGACTTAATTATGTAGGTTATGAAACGGCCGATTAAGCCATTTCGCTGCTTGGGGAACGAGCGCGTTTATGGCGGCGAGTGTAACGTCGCGGAGCGCCAGTTGGCGGATTGAAAATTTCTTGATTAGACGCGTATTAACGGTCTTATGAGCGCGGGCTTAGTTAATCGCGGGCAATCGAGAATTTACATTTAGATTGTGGAGCGCACACGCTGGGTTTGTCGAGTGGGTATTGTTATTGTTGCGGAGGTGCTTTCACGTTTTAATTTGCCTGTCTACCTATGAAAATTGAGAAATGAAATACTTTAAATGTGTTGAATAGGTGCTGCGGCATCAAATTAAATCTTCGTGTAAAAAATGGTTAAGTTTCCGGATAAATAATTCATGTCGACGTACCTGATGTTGAATCTTAATTCCACTAACGTTAATTCATTTCGTATACAAAATATATTAATCTTGAAATTCGTGACCTTTTCTTGCAGACATTATTTTATAAGGAAGAAATTAAATCTCCGGTTTCTACGAAAAAAAGGGAAGATCTGATAGAGGATGTAGGTAAAAAACTACGAATGGAGTTTTGATTATACTCATCTTTGTTATCAGAGTAACAAGATAAAGCTTGTGGAAAATATAATGCTAAGATTTTATTCTATAGGATAATTGTAAATTTTAGAGTAATGATAAACATAATAAAAGAAACAACATAGAAGTCTCAATTTCAGGCAGATAGGAAAGTAATCATTTTTAAAGAAAGCTACCAATAAAAATACTTCCTTCACAATAAATTAATAATTTTACAAAATTAAAAATAACACTGTCAATTTATTTATTCCAAATTTTTTTCTAATTTTGACAAGCTAAACCATAGAAACTGTAATTCATAAGCACCCAGCAGTCATTAAATCTATATATTTAAATTCAAACAAGAAACCTTTCTCAATCTTTGATCTATTTATTACACTCCCACTATTACATAAACGCAAAAAGAAAAACCAAAGCACAATAAATCTCAAGACTTCCACACCAAGCTCGCATTATTAACAACCACAACATTTAATCAAGTACACGCACACCCTTCTCATTTTTAGAGACAAACCTTTTCAACCTGTCCACTCGTACCCAACTCCTGATAGATACCTGCAACATACATCAAAAGCCATTTCGAAAAGTCATTTGAGATTATTTAGTGCACTCGCGTCGCTCCTGGGCCTCGCTTACATTTGAATGGATAATTTATGAATGGTCGAAAGCTCCGAGCCGCAGGATGAATACTCGACGCATGATTTATTGCGTAATAACCTAAAAACCATAAAGGTACAGGCGCGCGCGCCCGCGAAAGGGCCGCGGCAGCATCTCGCGCAATAATTTTCGAAACAAAAAGTCGGAAGTCGGCACTTTAAGTGAAAACGCGCGCTGAGTTTTAGCATACACGTGTAGATGTGTGTACGCGCATTTACGCAGGTTCCCTCGTAGGGTTGCGTAATGCACGGCAGCCTCGCATTTTCGCCGGTTCGTTTCGTATCAGGCCGACTTTAAATTACCGTATAAAAGCCACAAGTGGGATCGGTTATGTCAGCTACTGGGGCATCTACGTAAAGTAGTTTTTTAGTAAAAGAAATGGGCATTTATGATATTTTGAAAATCTTTTCAGCATCGGTAACTACAAAATTATTGCATTATCGAACCAATTTTTATTTTAATCTTAAAGTACATCTTAAACTGTGATCAATTCAATCTTAACCATTCAAATAATTGAACTTACAAATATTCAGTACTCATCTCACACTAAATTGTGCATATAAGCCCAGTAGCTAATCTCGTAATGCGGTACACCGCGCGCGCCTCTCGAACTACATCCACAAGCAGTCCACGAAGTTTTATTTCTCATTCAACGAGCATATCAGCCTGGCAAATATTATTACGCGCATTACTCCACTCACGCGCGCGTGTTTATCTACTTAATTTCTACGTGCGCGCGCCACCTGAGCAGTAGCTAGAGAAAGCTGTTTTTCCGAGCACTATCCCCCATCTAACATAAGTGCGCTGACCCGCGGGAGTAGGACGACGACGGCGCGACGACGGCGCTGCGCGCTACGCTATTCAGTCGTGCGTGCACGCGACCAGCTCTTTCAGTGATCGCGCAAATTTCTGTTGGGGCAAGAGAACGTATGTTTGCCTGTTTCTTTTGAGTGTCTACAGAATTACTGCTTTAGGGGATTGATGTTTAGAATGTTTTTATTTTTTGGACGGTTTTATTTATTTTACTAGACTGCGGTATCGGAAATTTGATGGTATTCTTCTGGTGACAGGGTCTCGATCTTTGTTATCTTCAATTGTGTATAGCATAAAGATTTTATTATTTCGTCACAAATTTTAATAATAATCATATACTTCAACATAAAACTTATTAGTAAAGGTTTACACCAGATAAGAAATCAGTTTTTATTCATAAGCTATAATTTCACAAATTTTATATCCAGTTATAAAAATATAGAAAAAAAAAACATTGTCCAGCTTAATGCAAATGATTGAGCGACACTAATAAAAGATATTGGATGCAAATGTAGCCCTTCATTAGAAATAGAAAATAAAACTCAAAGCAACGACAATTTATTGATCTAATGCATAACTAACTGCATCTACTCTCAGATAATTTAAAAAAAAGTATACCCTAAGCCAATACAATCAACAAAACAATCCAGCACGCACTCAGTAATCACCGCTGCTCGAACAACCATCCAATACACTCCGCTCATCTATCCCCATACACTCGTGCAGGCACGCAGTGCTCCTCTCTACGCTAGATTCATTCGACGCGTTGATAAGATTCACGGCGATTGAATAAGGGCAGTATATCATAGCGTCCGCTCCTAGCATCGAGCCTCATAACCGGTCCAATTAATCCTCAGCCACTCGCTCTCTTACTACGTGCATCGCTCCTATACACACAGCCAGCCTCGTCTCGTTAACTCTCCTCTCTCGCAGTCAGTTTTTCTCTCCTCCGTATCTCTCGCGCATTACACACACTTGGGGCGATGTCGACAATGACCGGCGCGCGATATATATCCACAACAATATAAGTCCAAGGTAATCGCGTATGTCACAATATTCTAGCTCTGCTCGCAGGTATATACACACACAGAGAGCGAAGGGAGAAGCGATCACGAGCTGAGAGAGCCATTGATCACCGCGCGGCTGGAAAACGCGGGAAATGCACGAGCTGCATAGTCGACTGGACGCGATTATATTGCAGGTGATAGAGCCGCGGAGAGGAAAAATTGATGGATCTCGCGAGGTTTTTTTTTCTCCGTTGGAAAAGTGACAGGAGCGGAGTCGAGATTACTTAGGGCCGATTGCTCCCGTTGTCTGCGATTGCCCTGACCTCAAGCGGGAGCCTTGGTGCAAGAGTTTTATGAGGCTGGAAGTAATTTATTTAATTTTCCTTTTTTTTACTTTTGAATTGATTAAGGTTTAATGCCGGGGCGCGGGTGGAAATTGTTTCTGTGAAATTTGATGGCGAGCGTGTAAGTAAAATCGATAAATTCTGGGCGTAAAATAAATCTTGGATATGGTACAATAACGTTGCAATGGTGGCATAAAGTTTCTTTGGACTATCATTGCACGCTATCGTTTTACTGTGTGTTTGTGCCATTAAAACGTAACTACTAAATAAAGTGAAAATTATTCTCGGCTCATAAATTAGCATTCAGTTATTCAAATGAGATTCGGTTTTCCCGCTACAATAAAGATTCTTTGCACTTTCTAGTTATACCGTTGATCTTCTACGCTCGCAAATGGGGTAATATTTTAACAAGTAACATTAGACTCGTACTATTTATAGCAAAACAACTTCAAAGCACTACGCAAGATGTCGCTTTATGGCATAAAAAACATTGCAAACAACTGGGAAGAAAAATTCTTGGATATAATAGAAAAAAAAGTAAATGAAGTAACGGATTAACACATTAATTCAGCTTTTACATACGCAGCGTGGCGCAGATATTGCGATAAATGCAAAATCACGAAGAGGCCGATAAAATGTCTTATTAATGCACGCACCGATTTAGCTGCGAACAATGGCGCGCGAGTATACTCGAAACGTTATGTTAAACCGATATCGCCGATAAAGTGATTGAGTTATTTTAGAAAACATTGAGTAATTTACGTAATCCCAATTGCTCAACGGCGAGCAGAGCGAGTGTACGGGCGAGTGGTGGAAATTCAAATAAAAGTTGGACGACGTAATGGACAACATTACGGTATCTTTATTATTATTAAATAATTATTAGGCGCACTGCATTGAGTAATAATTACATGCGTGAATGTAAACATTAGCGTAATTCTACGGCTTGAGTCTGGATCGGAGTAAATAAAGATTTGTATTCTATCATTACATTGAACTATTCTGAGATTTATAAATGATATGTTTTTTATACAAAGTGATATAAATTTATTATATTTTTATTAATTTATACTTGTATATTTAAATAAATAATTTTATTTTTCTTATGCAAATATACTCGTAATGTATCTTTGAAACTACAAAGTTGTAAAACCGCTCATAAAGTATAAACACACTCAACTGAAATCAGAAAAGTCCATTAATTTTACAAAGTTTGACTTAATATAATTTAAATGTAAATATTGCAATACAGTCGAACAGTCGTAATTGACAAAACTATCATAGAATAAAATATATCAAGAAATTTACAAACGCACATGGTACTTCCTACAACGCAAAAGCCAGTTTAGCCTTGTGCATAACTTAGAATAGTAGTCGCGTGCCACGCTGATATGCGCGCATAACACAACCTGCGTACCTGTAGCGTATATAACGAATACACGTGTGCTGCTACTGGCTTGCAATAATGCGTAGGTCGAAAAGCTGGAGGCTGTCATGTGGTAATGCTTTCATTCATAAAATCTTTCACCTGACGTTCGATTTACTAGTAGTAAAAAGTAGATAAGAGGTCGAATTTAGTTTTATAAGTTTCGAAAAATGTCATAATTCTAAACAGTTTAGTCGGCATGTATTTCAAAATCTTTCAATAATTCAATAATATTAAAAGAAACTATAATAAAAAAATATAAATCTGTTATAATAGAAAGCATAAATGGAATAACAAAAAAATTATTCCCCACGTACTGACTAAATAGATAGACCAATAAGCTATTATAAGCAAAATAAACAAAACCTCTCTAGACATTAACTAAACGTAGAAAGAAACCCTTCATTTTCTATATTCCAGCACCTCAGCATTAATTAATAAAGCCATCTACGTAAAATCCCGCAGTTTCCTCCAAAACACGAGAAACTCAAACGCAACACATGGACTCTGTCCCGTCACGGCCGACAGGAGCCACGCTCTTATACACACGCAGCCACTTTTCAGCGCTCTCCTTTTTTCTCTCACTCCCCGCGCCAGCCCGCAAATTACCCGAGGAGACTGTGAAATTGGCTCAATCGTGTTTTCATTAAAATATCAGCGACGCGGCGTCAAACTGGCTCGTAGCGCCGGCAGCGCGTGCCAGATTTGTTGTTGCACGATATAAATCGGGACAAATCGGCCCGTTCTCCTTTTATGCTTTTTTTTCTTGTCCCCCGCGACCTCCCGCGCTTTTGCGCGCTATGGATTCGAAAACACGATATCTGCGCGCATGCATGTTTTCAAAGCGACGGCAGTAAACGCGATGGCGCAATTATTTCTCTCTCGGCGACTGGCGACGCGCTGAGGAACTGGACACTCGAGGATTAGACTTTTTCTTTGCGCAGTGCGAGCAGAGGGGCAGATATTTTCTTCGCGAGTTGTAATTTTTATGATTGTTGCAGTTGTTTCGGCGCGGCTGATTTCAAGTGTGAAAGGGAATGTTTTTTTGCGAGCGTTCTTTTTTGTGTTTGCGGCAATGGTGTATGGGTACTTCAGACGTGGATAAATAGATATAGGCGTGCTGAAGTTTGAAGTTGCGCAGAAATGTTGGCTCGGCAAAATAAATTACTTCGAGCGAAGGTCAGTTTGTAACTGGGGTCTGAATGAGCGAATGAACGTTATAAACTAAAAGAAGTGAGTTTGAGAAGTTTCTTAATAATGATTGAGCTGTAATGTTTGACTACTTAGAGGAAATATTAATAACGAATTTATGTCCATTTTGCAAGATTCAATGTATTTAATTATTTGAAATTTTATGTTAAAATTTTATATCTTCGAAGTGCATCATGTTGAAATTTATAAAATTAATTAGAAATACATATAAATGATTTTGATATATTTGATATTTTAACGGATTATGGTTATAATAGCGGTAATTTAAAAAAAAATATATGTATTTATAAGCATGAGAATTTCATAAAAAAGTTTTAATATAACGAAGTACATTAACCATCTGTCAAAACAAATTTTCATCGTCCACAAAAGATACCACTTCATCACGCTATTATACTCTTAATTAACTATTCTGCGACAGAATTCTTATTTGACTTTTCTCCCATATGATTTGAGTGTCACATTAAAAGCAACGGAAGTTATTTGGCACATGTATAATTTTTCGCTCATATTCAAGCGCTTAATAAAGCATACAAATAAGAAAAGTAGTATGCATTTCAAACTCATTTGCGTATTCAGTTTGTAAAGAATACATTCATCTTTTCGTTTGATTCCCAAGAATTTTTTGCAAATTTAGGAGACCTTGAGACTAACAATACGATGAAATTTCCATTTCTCGGTACTTCAGAAAGTAGAGCGGAACATTGACATTTTATATTTAATGACTTGAAGAAGAATATTAATAATATTAATAATGTACCCTTTATTAACTACAAAAATAATTATAGAAGTAACTAAAAGCGACTGCAAAAATCACAAGAACAATAACTCATACATTACACCCCTTTCCATACCATCCAAAGAAATTAACGATATCAATGCCCCAATAAACCAATCCCAATATCCAACAGAAGCCCGCATTATCCGATCGCTTCTAATGTTTCAATCTGAAACACAACCTCCCCTCGTAAACTCTCCCTCACTCTCTCTTTTCACTTCTCTCCAAGCCGACTAAACCGAAAAGGCTACTACGATCATTGTCGCTGACTAGAAAGAAAAAAATTGGTCACGCGCCGCTGATCCTGTGACACATTTCCATACGCTGAGCCCCGGCGGTCGCTCCTCTCAGCACCCTCCCTGGGTGGTCGGATTTCGGACGGACACAGTTGGGCTACTCAGCGGCGTCGGGGCCAATATTTTTGACCGGTACTTTTGGTGTCTCTTTCCCCGAGGTGCGCGACCGAGTCGGCAAGTCAAAGGCCGATAATCTGCCGGCGGGAAGGAAGCGAGCTGGCGGCTTTGAAATCCGGTGATGAGTGTGAAAAGTTAAACTTTGACCTTGTCGTTTTTGGATGCTGGTTCAAATATTTTGCAGCTTGCTTTTTGTTTTTGGTTTACGGGTGGCGTTGGAATTTTAATACGGTTTTGTTTTTTATTGTTTTTTTAGGATAAAGTATTATTTTAGAAGTACATTAAACTATGTCATGCTAATTTATTGATCAATCTATCTTCAGCTTTGCATTTTATTCTGCAATAAGTATACATAAAATCTACACGTTTAATTTTATAATTTGGATATAGTGAAATTATTTGAATACGTTAAAAAAAGTTTAAAAAAATGTCTAAGGTAATGTAAAATTACAACCATTATTACCTCTTATTTATCAAATCACAGCAGATAACAATTCTCCGCTTCACCTTAGAAGTTTGCGCAACATCGGTATACCCAAGCGGTAAGTGCGTTTAAGGGCCTAAACTACCGCCGTAAACGCGCTCCGCGGGTAGCCTGGAGTCCTGCATTAGCCGGAGCCTACCGGCGACGCCGGCCGTAAAAACGTTAGGAGCCGTGACGACAACAACGGAGACCTCCAGTTTCGCCTTATAGGCAAAACAAAGTTACAGTGTCTCCCGGTGCTAGGTCTTCCTTTGGCGCTTTTGCCGCTGCTGAAGCTGATTTAACGAGGCGTTACGGTGCTTAAGCTTGTCGATTTTAAGGATCTTCATTATTTGCAGGGTTTGGAACTTCTTTGATCCTCCGACAAATGTAGAAAGTTGGATGCGCCTGCCGTTACAGTGCTTCCTTGATTTTTTAATACAGGGGGATATGGATATAAAATATTGATTTTTTAGGATCTTATGGATGCGTAAAAGTCAGTTTATGATTATGGCTCTCTTAGAGTGTCAACCTTGTATCTGAAAACGATCATCTCGGCGATACTATAAAAATCCGATTGACATAATAGTCGTTTATAGGGAAATTTCGAAGGGATCTATGTACGATTTTTTACGATACGTCATAAAAGGTGTATACACCGTGGGCGACGTATGTAAAGAAACGTTTTATCGAAGAAAAAAAAGAAGGAGAAGAAGAAAAAAATAATTTATTGCCCTCGCCGCAGTCGTCGTGCACTTAACGCGATTTTCTGAAAGCAAAACATATGTGCACGAAGAAATCGGCAAGCCGATGATGCAAGAGACTGCCGTCGTTAAAAAAGAGATGTAACTTTATTTTTATTCCTTCTTGGAATCGCCGGCGTAAAGACGTTTCGTTGCTTTTAAGTGTAAGTACTTAAAAGTAACGTATAAAAGATAATTCAGAAGATTTACTTTAATTTACATAGTTATGAAAATAATAGTCATTTTTATTATGAACTCTAGAGTACGAAAATTCGTTTCGGGTAATAAAAGTGTCGTGCACTTAATGTGTTACCATTCATTTCACTTCAAGAATTTCTATCCAAATAGAAATCTACGTCTAAATTCAAAACTAACAAACTTCGTTCAGAAGAAAATTTTTTCAAACAAATTCTAACAATTTCCTTT